>CM077084.1:1296240-1573545 GCA_039513925.1 Platanthera zijinensis
CTTAAAGGCATCCATCATCGGTCTGATGGAGACCGCGTCTTCGAACCATTGCAGATGCTGGAGGGCATCATCCTTCCCCACATAGTAGGTCATCTCAGGCTCGCGGAACCCTTCGTGGACTGGTGCCGAGAGGATCAACTTGCAGAAAGGGGACCCTCTCGCCATATCCACTCGCGCGACCAGCCCCCCGAGCGAGACAACATTCGTCGGGCTTGGGAAAAGCTCCCTTCCCTCCACATCTCGCCGGCTCCCTTACACCGCCACTTCCTTTCCCGGTCACCTCCCGGGTGCATCCTCGCCTATCCTTGCTGGATCGGTCCCCTCGCGGGGCGCGAGACCTGGAACCTAGGGTGGGGGGGGGGGGGGGGGTCTCGCACTCTCCTCTCTGCGCGATCTGCTTCAGCATGTCCATGATCCCACCGATGGATGTCATGAACTCTGCCCTCCTGACATACCCCCCTGGCTTGGGGACCAATCCTCATCTCCTCCTAGCTCTCCCGCCATGAGGTAACCCAAAGTTCTTCTACACAAGCTGCTATTCCACGCTCATCGGACCAAAAATGTTGGAACCAATAAAGTCGGTTCCTCCTAAAGCTCGGAACTAAAAGAGGCAGCTCACGCCTACTCCCTTAGGACTACACTCAAGGTGAAGGACTAGACCGGAGGATTCAGCGAGGAGGTCCCACCACGTACCCGAAAGAAACTAAAGATCTTACCCTCCCTAGCCAATGCTGAGCTAGGTGCCTTAGAAGAAGAGAAAAGAGTCAAGTGAGCTTGCCCTTCTAAGGCACCTTACCGGTCTATTTATAGGCCTCTGAACTGGGACTGCTAATAACCAACTTGAACCATCCTGAAATTACCAGAATACCCTTGGCTAGGTCTGCCAACAGCCAAGCTCCACTCCTGGAGTCCTCTCGCGTGGCGAGCTAGCCACTCGCCGGGGAAAGCTTCCCCTCTCGGCACCCACTCGCCTATTTCCTGCCACATCTCTCGCTTAGCCCCTTCGTCTGAACCCTTCTTGCCCTACTTGGGCCATCTCGCATAGCACCTCTCGCTTGGCCCCTCTCGCCTAGCTAAAAAGGACAGACTCCTGCGAGCCCGAGGTTGTACAAGCGGGTCTTCCTATGGCCTTGTCATTCCTCCTACCACCGAGTGAGCCTACAGCCTTGCCATCTTGATGACAGCATGGTCAGCAGGTCTTCTTGGGGCCTTGTGATTCATCCTGCCACCGAGTGAGCCTACAGTCCTGCCAGCTTGATGAGAGCCTGGTCAATGGGTCTTCTCAGGGTCTTGCCATTCATCCTGCCACCGAGTGAGCCTACATTCCTGCCAGCTTGATGAGAGCCTGGTTAGCAGGTCTTCTCGAGGCCTTGCCATTCATCATGCCACCGAGTGATCCTACAGCCCTGCCAGCGTGATGAGAGCCTGGTCAGTGGATCTTCTCCGGGCCTTGCCATTCATCCTACCACCGAGTGAGCCTATAGTCCTTGCAGCTTGATGATAGTCTGGTCAGTGGGTCTTCTTGGGTCCTTGCCATTCATCCTGCCATCGAGTGAGCCTATAGTCTTGCCAGCTTGATGAGAGCCTAGTCAGCGGGTCTTCTCGGTGCCTTACCATTCTTCATTTGACATCTCATTTCATGGAAGAAAACACCTGGAATTTCATTATATTAGGAAAGCAAAACAGATTTACAAGTATTTGAAAAAGACGAAAAACATCAAGGATAAAATCTTTTTAGGTCGTCGCCTCTTCGGGCACGATCGAGGGATACCCCATCCACATCCTGGAGGTGTTACCCTCCTGACTTTAGGACCTCGTTTATCACAAAGGGGCCTTCCCAATTGGGATTGAGTTTCCCCACTGAAGCTCCTCTGCCTGCTACAACTACCTTTTTAGGACCAAGTAGCCCTTTTGGAACTGCCTGACCCTTATATGCTCATCAAAATATCTGTCCATCCGACGCTTGACTTCTTCCTGCCGGACCTATGCCAAATAACTGAGCTCTTCTACTAGATCAAGAGAGAGCTTCTTCTCTTCCTCGTTCTCTACCCGTCATCCTTCATCTCCTCTCTTTACAGCAGCTATTCTCGAAGATTCGACCTCGAACTCTACAGGTATAATGGCCTCTGAGCCATGAGAGAGTTTGAATGGAGTCTCTCTCGTGGCTGTGCTTTATGTGGTCCTCAAGGCCCAGAGAATGGAAGGGAGCTGTTCTACCCAACTCCCCCTCAAGTTCTCCACCTTCATTTTCAAGAGATTCACGATAATCTTATTTGCTGCTTTCACCTGTCCGTTACTTCGAGGATGATGAACTGAGGCAAAGCGGAGGTCTATGCCTAGTTGAACACAGATGTCCATGAACCCCTGCTAGCGAACTGCGGTCCATTATCAGTGACGATGGCCAACGGAAGCCCATGTAGTCAGATGATCTCTTCCCATATGAAATTTCTAACCACTTGTGACGTTACTTTATCCAACGCTTTTTCCTCTATCCACTTTGAAAAGTAATCCATCGTAACTAGCAAGAACTTCCTATGGTTACTGACTTGGGGGAAGGACCCGCCAAATCTAGCCCCCATATTGCAATGGGCCAAGGAGCCGTGATTGTGCGTAATCTCTGAGCGGGAAGGAGTTGGAGGGGGCGAACTCCTATCACTTATTACAACTCTTTGCAAACTTTTCTGCATCTCTCATAAAGGTCGGCCAGAAGTAGCCTTGCCTCAACACTCTTCCTTCAAAGGCCCGACTTCCAGAATGACTCCCACATTCTCCTAAATGAATTTCTTCTAGAACTCTTGAGATCTCTCTCTCAGACGCACACCAAGCTAGCAAACCTGATAATGTATTTCGATATAACATCACCTGCTTTTAGTATGCCGATTTATACCTGATTCGCTTCTTATCGAGGCCCATCTCGGGAAGACGCCCCGTGGTCAAAAAGATGACGAAGGGGTCCATCCAAGATCCTTGCTGGTCCACTTCCATCAATTCTCCTTCTTCTATGGATGGTCTGAAGAGCTCCGTCACAGTTCCCCCGACTCGAGGGCCATGCTTGGCAAGCAGGTCAGCCTGAGCACTTTCCTCTCATCCTCTCATGGGACATGTTGAATTGAAAAGCTATAGAAATGTCCGATGAAGCCTTTTACCTTCATCAGATACAACTGGAGGGTGGGCTCTCTTGCTTCAAACTCTTCATTGATTTGTCCTGCTACCACCATGGATTCTGTGGAGACTTTTTATGTCTTGTATGCCCAACTCCCGAGCTAGCTTGTGCCCCGCGATGATCGCTTCGTACTCTGTCTGGTTGTCAGTGATGGTGAATTGAATCTTCAGGGCTTACTCAATTCTGGTCCCTTCAGGACTCAATAATATCATCCCTCCTCCAAAATAACTTTTCCTAGAGGCTCCATCTACCAGCATCTCCCAGGCCGCTAGTAGAGGTGCTTCAGCTTCTCCGACCTCAACCACATTGTTTGCCAGAAAATATGCAACCTTTTGCACCTTGATGGCTACTCGAGGGAAAAAGGCGAGGTCGAACTCATTGAGCTCTATCAACCACTTGGCTAACCTCCCATAATGCTCCACCCCCCCTCCAGAATATTGCAGAGATGATGATCTGTCACCACCTGGATTAAGTGAGCCTGAAAGTATGGCCTGAGCTTCCTGGCCGAGATGATGAGAGCAAAGGCCACTTCTCAATGATGGGATATCTGAACTCGGCCATCTTTAGGACTCTGCTTACGTAGTAGATCGGGAACTGCTTCTTTCCTTCTTCTCAGACAAGGACTAAACTCACTGCTTCAATCCCCACCCCTAGGTATAGAAACAAACCCTCCCCTTCTCTTGGCCCTTGGAGTAGCGGTGTTTGGGTGAGTTATTGCTTCAGGGCATGGAAAGCTTCTTCACACTCGGTGTTCCATACGAATTTCTTGCCTCCTCTTAGTGCTCAAAATAAGGGTGAGCACTTCTCTCTCGCCCGGGAGAGGAACCTGCTTAACTCGACCAGCTTGTCGGCGAGACGTTGGACCACTTTAGCATTCTTCGGAGATACTAATTCCAAGATTGCCTTCACTTTGTCTGGATTGGACTACACTCCTAATGGGGTAAGGAGATGTCCAAAGAATTTTCCCCTACTGGCCCCGAAGATGCACTTCAAAGGGTTGAGCCTCATCTTGGATCTCCTCATGGTCCCAAAAGTTTCCTCCAGATCCAAGATGTGGGACCCAAGATCTCGACTCTTGATCATCAGGTCATCCAACTTCGAGATTCCGTCCCTTCTGCTCCCGGAAGATCCGGTCCATCATTCTTTGTTAAATTTCTCCTGCATTCTTCAATCCGAATGACATCATGTTATAGCTGAAGCATCCATCTCCCGTGACAAAGGTAACATCTTTAATGTCTGGGGGGTGCATGTGTATTTGATGGTACCCTAAAAATGCATCTAGAAAACTCATTAGTGAAAAACTGATGGTTGAGTCAACAACGCGTCAATTCGAGGCAGAGGATAACAATCCTTAGGGCATGCTTTATTTAAAAGATAAAAGTCTACGCACATCCTCAATTTTTCCTCCCCCTTCTTTACCATTACAACATTACTCACCCACCCCGGATTCTTGCTTGCAGATATGAATCCCGCCTTGAGTAGCTTCTCCACCTCTTCCCTGATGGGCCCGACCATCTTGGAAGCGATGGCTCTCTTCTTCTGCTATATTGGACAAACCTTGGGGTAAAGATTGAGACAGTGGCATGCCATGTATGTATTAACCCCTAGCATGTCAGCTACACTCCAAGAGAAGATGTCGATATTCCTCTGTACGCACCTCCTGATCTCCTCCTGGTCCCCGGGGCTGAGCTTCCCACTGACTTTTATCTTCTCTTTCCTCCCTTCCTTGGTGAGAATCTCCATCTCCAGCACCTCTATAGCCGCTTATCCCTGATGGCACCTCCTCTCCCTCCTGCTCCCTCAACATCTCCTCCTGTTCCATGTCTAAACGAGGTCGATTAGCATCTCCGTTTCGAAGACTTGAGTAGGAGCTTCTAGTTGCTCTTCTCGACCTCGAAGAAGAATAAGAATCCGGAGTCCATTTTTCTGATCAAACAGAAGGGCGACAAATCCTTGGCCTAGTACATGGATCGCTTCTAGGAGGAAATCCTAGACATTCAGGAGGTGCCAGGATTTGCTCTCCAAATGGCCTTCACCGCGGGGCTGATGGAAGGCTTCCTCAAGATGAGCTTGACCAGGAAAGCGTCATTGTAATTCGAAGGGTTGATGGAAAAGGTAGCAAAGGAGATAGCGATGGGTGCAGCAAACCCGACATTTGCTAAGAAGTTGGCAAGGTTGACAGAGGTGGAGTCAAGGGAGCAAGGATGAGTAAGGTAGCAGGAAGGAAGGAGGAGGGAAGAGCTGAGGGGTCCAGTGCATCAGGAGCTGGGTTGGAGGCATCCAGGAGGCACTGTTCAAGGATAGGGAAGAGGTCCCCCCCTCCCAAGGGGGAAGGAACTACAACCAGGCAGTACCAGGGAGGTTCAATCAGCTAGGGTGGGGGCATGCTCCTAGACCACTCCCACCCCCGCCTCAGCAAGATATGGTCATTGGCCGGGGAGAGGAAGAGGAAGAGAGCGGGGAAGAGCGGGAGTGGGAGCAGGGAGGAGGAGGAACCCCCAAGTGGGGAGGCGGGAGGGGGGGTAGCCTTGCCATATTGTGACTTCAATGAGGAGGAGGGCCACACGACGGCAACATGCCTGGAGTTTCTGGAATTGAAGAGGGGAAAGGAGCAGGGAAGCAGCAGCTACCAGTGCGGAATAGTAGAGGTGACTGGAACCGGGGAGGAGGATCGATTCGTGGATCGATCCGATATGGTAGATCGAGGGGGGATCAGGATGATCCATGGGAGGGGGGGGGGGGGATTGAGGCTACCTGCTAGGCCAGCCTTCATACCGTGTACCATCGGAGCATTGCCTCGACATCGCAAGCCCCGTACCTGGATGAGAAGATTACTTTTTCCAGGAAGGACTTGCCGAATCATGAGGATCCATTCTACGATGCGTTGGTGATTTAGACCGCCATCAAAAACGTAATGGTATAAAGGATCTTGGTGGATAATGGGAGCTAAGAGAATGTCATTTTCAAGAAGGCATTCAACGAGACGAGGGTAGAGGCCAGGAGGGTGTTAGCAGCTGGCAAACCACTGTTCTAGTTTTCAGGAGAAAGGAAAGAGGTCGAGGGAGGAGTGTGGCTCCAAGTGACTATGGGAGGGCTGTCCAGGAATTGCCGCTTTGTGATAGTGGATGCTCCCAGCAGTTACAAGGCCATTTTTGGATGCCCTTTGATCAGCGCTTTCAGATGTGTGCCATCAACTCGGGGGGTACTCAAATTAGGATGCGAGGAGATCCAAAGGCATCCATAGAATGCTACGTGACAGCGGTAAACTCCATTTCTTAGAAAAGTGATGCGGAAGAGCTGGAAAAGAGGAGACCTTGAGAAGACCCGCTGACCAGGCTCTCATCAAGCTGGCAGGGCTATAGGCTCACTCGGCGGTTGGAGTTGGTTTTGGAGAAGATACCCCGAGAAGACCCACTGACCAGGCTCTCATCAAGCTGACAAGGCAGTAGGCTCACTTGGTGGTTGGAGTTAGTTTTGGAGAGGAGACCCCGAGAAGACCCACTGACCAGGCTCTCATCAGGCTGGCATGGCTATAGGCTCACTCGGTGGTTGGAGTTGGTTTTGGAGAGGAGACTCCGAGAAGACCCGCTGACCAGGCTTTCATCAGGATGGCAGGGCTGTAGGCTCACTCGGTGGTTGGAGTTGGTTTTGGAGAGGAGATCCCGAGAAGACCCGCTGACCCGTCTCTCATCAAGCTAGCAGGGCTGTAGGCTCACTCGGTGGTTGGAGATGGTTTTGGAGAGGAGACCCCAAGAAGACCCACTGACCAAGCTCTCACCAAGCTGGCAAGATTGTATGCTCACTCGGTGGTTGGAGTTGTTTTTGGAGAGGATACCCCGATAAGACCCGATGATAGGCTCTCATCAAGCTGGCAAGGTTGTAAGCTCACTCAGTGGTTGAAGTTGGTTTTGGAGAGGAGACCCCGAGAAGACCTGCTGACCAGGCTCTCATCAAGCTGGTAGGGCTGTAGGCTCACTCGGTGGTTGGAGTTGGTTTTTGAGAGGAGACACCGAGAAGACCCGCTGACCAGGATCTCATCAAGCTGGCAGGGCTAGGCTCACTCGGTGGTTGGAGATGGTTTTGGAGAGGAGACCCTGAGAATACCCGCTGACCAGGCTCTCATCAAGCTAGCAGGGTTGTAGGCTCACTCGGTGGTTGGAGTTTGTTTTGGAGAGGAGACCCCGAGAGTACCCGCTGACCAGGCTCCCATCAAGCTGACAGGGCTGTAGACTCACTCGGTGGTTGGAGTTTGTTTTGCAGAGGAGATTCTGAGAAGACCTGCTGACCAGGCTCTCATCAAGCTTGCAGGGTTGTAGGCTCACTCGGTGGTTGGAGTTGGTTTTTGAGAGGAGACCCCGAGAAGACCCGCTGACCAGGCTCTCATCAAGATGGCAGGGTTGTAGGTTCACTCGGTGGTTGGAGTTGGTTTTGGAGAGGATACCCCGAGAAGACCCGCTGACCAGGCTCTCATCAAGATACCAGGGCTGTAGGCTCACTCGATGGTTAGAGATAAGTTTGGAGAGGAGACCCCGAGAAGACCCGCTGACCAGGATCTCATCAACCTAGAGGGTTGTAGGCTCACTCGGTGGTTGGAGTTGGTTTTGGAGAGGAGACCCCGAGAAGACCCACTGACCAGGCTCTCATGAAGCTAGTAGGGTTGTAGGCTCCTCGATGGTTGGAGTTGGTTCTTAAGGGGATACCCTGAGAAGACCCGCTGACCAGGCTCTCATCAGGCTGGCAGGGCTGTAGGCTCACTCGGTGGTTAGAGTTGGTTTTGGAGAAGAGGCCCTAGAAAGACATGCTAAAGGTCGTGCCCCAGGTACCTTTACGAGCTACGTGCCGAGTCGGGTAACCGTGACTAGTTGAAAGAATCTATCAAAAGTTTCATGCTTCGAGGAAGGGTTTAGGATTTACCCGGTGTGAGATATCACATTGTTCGAGGAACCCTAGATGCTCTCGGAGTAAAGGTGGGAGCAAGCGGAGCGAGAAGAAACATCCTGACTTAGGCTTAGGGCTAGGCTAGGTTGATTGGGGATTATGGTGCTTCCTCTGTGGCTTCTTTTCACATTCATCCAACACCGCACAAGCCTGGGTTGGGCCTACCCCTAACAGCAAGAATGAAAGCTTGCAGAACTGGAAGAACGCTTTGGCCACTCTCTCTACAATTGGAGAAGAGTTGGTCAATTTTGTTTTTCTATGAGATTACTCCCCCGGAACAAGGGGATTGAGAGCCTTTCTTTCTCAATGACTTCTCGCTCTTTTACTAGGATAATCCAAAAGCCTTTGTCAAGTCTGTTGGAGGTGCAAATTACGCCTTGACTCTAGCTGCTCTTGGTGGTTGAGTAAGGCATCTTAGGCCTACCCCTACTCTCAAGCAAGCAAGGTAGGGTAGTAAAGTCACCCGAGGATCACTCTCTCCAGAGCCGGGAGTGCAGCCAAACAAATGAAGTTTTTTACGATATTTTCAACAATAAAAAAAAGTAGGTTTTGAGTTTTATGAAGAAATAGCTTGTTTTTCACGACGAATTTTGCACTAGGTTGGTTAGTCATCCTCTGCCCAATCCCCATCATACTCCTGGGGTGGTACCCCAAGGCAAAATTTCCAGAACCCCCGTGGTTCAGGATAGCTTGTAGGCTGCTCTTGTGTGGCGTTATGCTGCATATGCTTGATCCAGCGATGATTCCAAACCGGCAGCTTTACGGTCCATTCTTTTTCAGGCCAGTTTTTGTTTTTTTTGAGTTTTTCGTTGGCTGGCCATGGCTTGTCATATGTATACCCGGAGATTGTCTTGCTAGTTTCAATAGGGGAGATATAAGCTAGCCATAATAGAATAGATAGGCAAAGCAACCAATAGCAGTCTGTTCTTGCCTATCGATAGATAGCAGGTTGCTCCTAAGCTTTGAAAATGCTACTTTCTTCTTTTTCTTGAGCTCCTGCACCTTCACCTGCGAGCGTAGCGCTCGCCTACTTACGAAGACTTTCCAAGCGAACTACTGAAGCCCTCCATCTCTATTACCTATTTCGGCAGGTTATCCCAGATTGATTCCTTCATTACACTGACACAAAATGTATAAGCGGAATGAGGAGGCTTGTTAAAATTTCTCCCTTTCTTTGAGTAAGATAATAGCTCCTTCAGTCGACTCAACAAGACGGGATCACTCCCAGCCATAAGCAATCCCCTGACTAAACTGCTACCACTCCCGGCACACTTGCTATACTTTTGCTGCTGAAAGCTCCCGTCTCAGTTTCGCGGCTTCGCTCACTTACCTTTCTTGCAACCTTAGACTTGAATGTGTGAAGCATCTCACTAGCGAATCTCTCTTTTCATTGACATGTGTGAAGCATGCAACTGTTTCAAGATTCTTTCTAGTGTTTTCCCTCTCTTTTCCTTCAGGAGAAGACAAAATTGTTTGAAGGGTGCACAGAACCCAGACGATACGCCGAAAATTACATACCAGGGCTAGTGTAATTTTATACATGCTATTTTTTTACCCCCCTAACCCCCGATAAAAGGTTCTTTCATTCAATGCATAACGGGAAGGCCTCCTCCAACTTAATGAATGAAGGGAGGAGGTTTTCTTCCTTTCATGAAGATGAAGCTAGAGTAGTGGATGTTAGGACGGACTACATAGAATCTATCTCTAGGATTGGCTTATTCTTTGACTATCACTTCGTTCGAGCCCCCTCCTCCCTCTCGTGTCAGGGAGTAGGTTGACTTCTTGGTATAAGACTAAGAAAATCTCGATGCATAATTGAGTGAAGCAATGGTATTCAGTTTATTTACTCTTCTTGCTTATCATTTAGATTAAGCCAATCTCGATGCATGACTAAGGAAATCTCGATGCATGATTGAGTGAATCAATTGTGGAAGATGGCAGTAGCCCCACTCACTCAACGCCTAAACAGACGGTGGCGTTGAGTGAGTTAACCTCACTCAATACCAAAATAGCTATGGTGTTGAGTGAGGTTCACTCTCTCAACGCCTTCTGCAACACTGGTTGTTGCATTGAGTGAGCTAACCTCACTCAACGCCAAAACAGCTACGGCGTTGAGTGAGGTTCACTCACTCAACGCCCTCTGCTACACTGGCTGTCGCGTAGAGTGAGCTAACCTCACTCAATGCCAAAACAGCTATGGCGTTGAGTGAGGTTCACTCACTCAACTCCCTCTGCTACACTGGCTATGACATTGATTGAGCTAACCTCACTCAACGCCAAAACAGGTACGGCATTGAGTGAGGTTCACTCACTCAACGCCCTCTGCTACACTGGTTGTCGCGTTGAGTGAGCTAACCTCACTCAACGCCAAAATAGCTACGGTGTTGAGTGAGGTTCACTCACTCAACTCCCTCTGCTACACTGGCTGTGGCGTTGAGTGAGCTGACCTCACTATACGCCAAAATAGCTACGGCGTTGAGTGAGGTTCACTCACTCAACGCCTTAGCACTTAGCCGCAAAAACTAACTGTGGCGTTGAGTGAGTCCACCTCTCTCAACACCAAAACAGTTTTGGCGTTGAGTGAGGTAGACTCACTCAATGCCAAAATACTTAATTATAAGAATGGGCTGCGGTGTTGAGTGAGCCCGCCTCACTCAACGCCTAAACCGCCGTGGCGTTGAGTGAGGCCCACTCACTCAACGCCATCCGACATAACCGCACGGATTGGATACGGCATTGAGTGAGACCGCCTCTCTCAACGCCTAGACAGCCATGGCGTTGAGTGAGGCCGACTCACTCAACGCCACCATACTTAGACGTAAAAGAACAGACCAAAAAGGCTACGGCATTGAGTGTTTGCACCACACTCAACGCTAAGCCCAAGCAGACCCGGCGTTGAGTGTGTGCACCACACTCAACGCCAAATCCAAGCAGACCCGACATTGAGTGTGTGCAGCACACTCAATGCCAAATCCAAGAAGACCCAGCGTTGAGTGTGTGCACCACACTCAACGCAAAATCCAAGCAGACCCGGCGTTGAGTGTGTGCACCACACTCAATGCCGAGCCCTGAAATATTCTAACCATCTAGACTAAGGAAAGGAAAGGCTCCTGCTACAGCCACTACACAGGCAAGCACAAATTCACCCAAACCCGAGCCAAAGAAAGACAGATTTTTGCATAAACATAAAACTAAAGCTTCTCTCCTCAAACCGGCTACAGTTACTGCACAGAAAAGTTAACTCCAACACACATTATTCTACTCCCAACCTGAGAACAAGGCAATTCAACAACTGGAATTAAAAAAGGGAAGACAAGGCTGTTTGAGAAAGAAAACTAAACACGAAGTATTAACATGCTTGGTTATGATTTTCGGGAAAAGATGGGCATATAGAGCAAGAGGAAATCTGGGAGATTAACTAACAGCAAGGAACAAAATGAACAAGAAAAGCTACATGGCAAGGGCAAGAGCACCACTTGCCCTGATTTCCAGCAAAGCTTGGTCGGCCTCCCTTATTCCCACTCGGCACCAGCAACAACAACACCTAAAGCAGAAATCTGGAGCTTTAATGGCGGAAACGGACAATCCAAGAAATTCGAGACCCCTAAAAACACCGCAAAAACTGAATTTCTTACCGTAGGAATGATGGTCTAGGCGAGAGCAATCCAAATCCGCATTCGAAATCGAATTCCGCCCACAAATGCTCCCAGAATCGGCGTCCGAAGGTAGCGGTTCCGGTGGTTTCTCTGTTTCGCGAACAGGCGCAGGCGGGCGGGGGAAGAAAGTGAACAGGAGCGGTTTTTCTCTTCTAAATTCTAAACTATCCTATATATAGAACCCTATTAATCTTAATTAGCTAATCAGTAAAATATTATATAATGAGACACCACAATAACCGCCCAGCACCCGCACCTTTCCAAAATGATAATTAATATGATATTTAATAAATAATTTTATTTTTCATAAAATACAAAATGACGCGAAAACCGAACATCCTCGGAATTTGACAAAATTCGCACCGTAGCTAAATATCCACGCTACGAACACAACGACGAAGTCAAAATTAACTTTTGACAAACAAAACTTGAGTTATACCCACCCGAATACAAAACACAAGCATCCCCCGAGAGGCCACACCGGGTCACCCAAAATGACCCGGCTTGCTAGGGAGATCTTGCCAATAGACTACAAAATAGGCCACTCAGTTCTAAGGAGTTAAGACCACACTCTACAGATGACACAAGCCAAGAAAATGCATCCACATAACGCCCAACAAGAATTAAATAATCGCAGAAAAATCGGGGGCGTTACAGTCACTCCCCCTAAAAGAAAGTTTCGTCCCGAAACTTTACGCACAACACTTCTACTATAGAAGGAAAAGTAACAAGCCAAACATTACAAGAAGAAAACATATTAATCCAATCAGGGAAACAGTTGAGGGTGAGCCTCCCTCATAGCCGACTCTAACTCCTAAGTTGCGCTTTCCAAACCCTGATTCTTCCATAGAACTTTGACCATCGGGATGGACTTCCTTCGCAGCACCCAATCTTGAGTATCCAAAATGTAGACTGGCACTTCAACAAAAGAGAGATTAGGCTCCAACTGGGGCACAACATCCATGACTTGCCCACTGCTGCGCACACACTTCCGCAATTGGCTTACATGAAATACATTATGAACACCTGGGAAGCTTGCTGGCAAATCCAACCTATATGCTGACACGTCAATCCGTTCAACAATCTTAAACGGGCCCACATACCTCGGGTCCAGTTTTCGATTCTTACCGAACCTCTTAACAACCACCATCGGGGAAACATTAAGAAACATAAGGTCTCCTACAGAAAACTCAAAGTCAGACCTACGCCGATTGGCGTTCTTCTCATATCTCTCCTGAGCTATACGAAGCTTTTCTCAAACAAGCTTCACTGCGACTTCCATCTCCTCGAGCGCATTCGGACCCAATAAGGGTCTCTCACCTGCCTCAGCCCAAAACAGGGGAGTTCTGCAGCGCCTCCCATACAAAACTTCAAACAGAGCCATTTGCAAACTTACTTGATAATTGTTATTGTATGCAAACTCCATCAGTCGCAACCGCTCATCCCACGCTCCTCCGTGGTCTAGAATGTAGCATCTGATCATATCCTCAACTATCTGGTTCACCCGCTCTGTCTGCCCATTGGTCTGTGGGTGGTAAGTAGTAGAATACCTCAGATTTGTACCCAAACCCTCCTGCAGACTCTGCCAAAATCGAGAAGTAAACCGAGAGTCTCGATCAGAAATGATGCTAACAGGCACACTGTGCAATCTGATGACCTCATTCAAGTACAACTCTGCTATCTTCTTCATCGGATAGTCAATCTTATACGGCACGAAGTGAGCACACTTCGTCAGTCTATCCACTATAACCCAAACAGAATCAAATCCCCTTGGAGATTTCGGTAAGCCCGTGATGAAGTCCATAGAAATACTTTCCCACTTCTAAGTCAGGATCTCTAACGGAGTCAACTTGCCGCCAGACCTTCCGTGATCGGCCTTCACACGCTTGCAAGTGTGGCACTCAGCAACAAATTGGGCTATATCACTCTTCATCCCATACCACCAGGCAATTTGCTTCAAATCACGATACATCTTTGTAGATCCTGGATGGTAGGCAACACTAGATCCATGAGCCTCTCTGCATATCATAGTCCTGATGTCTCCAATAGCAGGGATGCAAAATCTGCCGCGGTACTTCAAAGTACCCGCATCTTCGATAGAAAAATCTGTCAACTCCCCTCTCTCAGTCCTGAGGTATAAGTGCAGAAGCTCCGGATCATCCTTCTGGTGCAACCTAGTAAGAGAAATCCAAGACGGCTCTGCCACTGCCAAACTGCTCTGCATGTCACAGCATCCCACTAAGATAACCATTAGGAGGAACTCTTCCACTAAACGATCGGAGGAGAGATTAAAGATCTTTCTCGTATTCCGGCTCAGGGCGTCGGCCACTACATTTGGCCTTGCCTGGATGATACTGGATCTCTACATCATAATCAGCCACATACTCTAGCCACCGCCGCTGGCGTAGATTCAACTCCTTCTGCGTGAACACATACTTCAGGCTCTTATGATCAGTGAAGATCTTGCACTGAGCCCCATAAAGTAGATGCCTCCACAGCTTCAACGTATAAATCACTGCTGCAAACTCAAGGTCATACGTAGGGTAATTTCTCTCATGAGTCTTTAATTGCCTTGACCCATACGCAATCACTTTTCCAGCCTACATCAACACGCAACCCAGAACAACATGTGAAGCATCCATGTACACATCATACTCCACACCCTCAGTAGGTAGGGTCAGAACGGGAGCAGTGCACAATCTGTTCTTTAGCTCAAGGAAGGATTCTTCGCACTTTTCGCTCCAAACAAAGGCCGCGTTCTTCTCAGTCAGCCTGGTCAAAGGTGTAGTCAGGGTAGAGAAACCCTCCACGAACCTCGTGTAGTAGCCGTCCAACCCTAGAAAGCTTCTGATCTCCTTGGGCGTGCCCAACCTGCTCCAATCCATCACTGTTGCGATCTTTTTTGGGTCGACTGAGATCCCATCCTTGTTCACCACGTGGCCCAGAAACAAGACCTGAGGCAACCAAAATTCGCACTTGCTCAGTTTGGCGAATAACTTTTGATTCCTCAACTCTGATAGGACCAAGCGCAGATGCTGTTCATGCTCCTCAGTGCTGCAAGAATAGACCAACACGTCATCGATAAAAGCCACAATGAACTTGTCTAGAAAATCCTTAAACACCCGGTTCATCATATCCATGAAAGCTGATGGTGCGTTGGTCAAACCAAACGACATCACCAAGAACTCAAAATGTCCATGCCTCGATCAAAACGCAGTCTGTGGAATATCTGCCTCACGGATCCTGAGCTGATGATAGCCAGAACAAAGATCGATCTTGGAGAACACCGTGCTACCGTGCAACTGATCAAATAAGTCATCGATCCTCAGCAGAGGGTACCTGTTCTTAATAGTGACTTTGTTCAAATCCCTGTAGTAGATGCAAAGCCGCATCGACCCATCCTTCTTCTTTACAAACAAAATAGGAGCACCCCAAGGCGATGAACTCTGCCTGATAAATCCTTTTGCCAACAACTCATCCAACTGGACTCGCAACTCCTCTAACTCAAGAGGGGCCATCCGGTACGGCGCCTTAGTAATAGGACGCATACCCGGTTCCAAATCAATCACAAACTCAACATCCTGATCGGGAGGAATACCAGGAAGGTCATCCAGAAAAACATCAGCGAAACCACGAACAACAGGAATCTCCTCCAAACGCGGTACACTAACAGCAGTCCCAACCACTGAGACTAAACAAGCAAAATAATCAGAATGAAACAACTTCTGAGCACATACCGCAGAAATGACAGGAGAATCCTGGCACGGATCAACATACAGGCTTCCGGGCTGACCGTTGTCCTTGATGAAGTCCAAGTGCTTCCCTTTGCACTGAATAACCACATCATACTTAGACAGTCAGTCCATGCCCAGAATAACATCGAAGTCCTCCAGATAAATCATCTTCAAGTCTGCCTTCGTAAGAAAGTCTCCCAACAAAATAGGGCAATCTAGAATGCCCAAATCTGATAACACAGATTCACAAGAAGGGAACTTGATGCGGAAGGTATCACGAACTTGATCTAGAGTCAACCAATGTCGCTCCACAAAGGCTCTAGCCACAAATGAGTGGGTAGCGCCGGAGTCGAATAGAACACGCGCCCATCGGTTCTTCACCTTAAATTTCCCTATAGGAGTATATACAACTAACGAACTACCAAAATAAACTGTAACCATTCTAGTAGATAAGACTTTCAAGCTGGAAAAACAACTAACCTGAGATGACCTGTGTCGAAGCTTGAGACTCCTCGGAAGAGATCACGTTCAACTTTCCTTTGCCCTTGTCCACACGCTGAGGCAGAGGTGTGCCTGAAGTGGATTTGCATGAAGAGCAGGCTGGACCTGAGGACACCTAGACTTGATGTGACCCTTCTGCCCGCACTGATAGCAGACTTTATCCTTGGACCAGCACTGGGCAGCATCATGCCTGGGTCGCTTGCAAACAGAACAGGAAACATCCCTCCTAGGAGCACCCTGAATAGCATGAACTTGCTCCTTCTTTTGAGCTGCTGCCTTTTTGAAACACCTCTCAACAGGGTGGCCTGACCAGCCACAGAAGCTACACACCACCTTGCTCTTCTTTCCCGAAGCAGCACCGGGTACCTGGGGTTTCTTCTCCTCGACGGACTTCCTCTTGTCCTTCCTCATTTGCTGACCTCTACTCTTTGCGGTCTCGATAGCCTCCACCTTCAGAGTAGCCTCAACTAACCCTGCATAAGTCTCTAATCCATAAGCACTTATCAACTGTTGTACCTCGCTCCTTAAGCCACCAAGAAATCGCTTGACTCGATCAGCCTCAACACTCACCAACCCAGGAGAAAACTGGCTCAACTTGTTGAACTCTATCTCATACGCACCGATCGTAAGTTGCCTTTGCTTTAGGTGGAGGAAGTCGTTCATAAGACGGTCACGCTCGACCAAAGGCAAGAACTTCCTTAGCAGCATTTCCTTGAATACTTCCCAAGAACAACCGGCTACCAAGCTCTCCTTTTCTCTAAGTCACAAAATCTTAGCCAAACCCTTTAGCTGATAGGCGGCTATCATCACTCTCTGATCATCTGCAATACCGGAGTACGAGAACATCTCCTCCATGGAGATCAGTTAATCGTCTATGACCATGAAATCTGCCTTCCCATCATAAGTAGGAGGGCTAAGTCTCTGAAACTGCGAGATAAATGCCATCTCTGCTTGCACTACCACTGGAGGTCTCAGGGGTGCAGGAGGAGGAGGAACAGCTAACCCCTTGCAGGACCTTGCACTCCCTGAGTCTGTCCTGCCACAACTGCCACCAGAGACTAGATTTGGGCCTGCATCTCCGCCATCTGCCTGCTCAAGGAATCGCTACTCCGGCGCAGGCTCTCGATCACCACATCATTTTGCGCTCCCGATGACTCACCCTCAGATAGGGGGGTCAATCTAGTCGAAGGGCGTCTTGCCATCCTACGATCATAACAACATTAGTCAGATCCTAATACAACAGCTACAACTAACTACAAGTACAGACAATACATACATAAATATGAACTTAAAGCTGCTAAACTTGCTCTAGGAATTTATTTTTACATGAATTGATGTTATGTCTAACCTAGGATGGTTAACCACCACCATACTAACTCTTGTGCCTAGATCGGGAATGCATGACTTTATGTTATTTTTGACTCGAAAACTTATGTGTGTACATATATCATCCTGCCAGTCTTTAGCTTGGCACGTTGTGCTTATGCAATATTATGCAATGCATGTTTGTACTATGCATTCTAAAAAGGCTCTAATGCATGTTATGAGCGGCGTACACATGAAAATGTTATGCATCCCATACTACATAACATCCTCATGAAACGAAAAAGAAAACGAGCTAGTCGCAGCCATGTGGTGAGGTTATGCATCCCATACTACATAACCCTCGCATGTTGCCCCTATGGTGGATCCATATACGAACACATATTATTCATCCCATACTACATAATATGCCCCGTATACTTCATGTTATGCTATGAGTGTAGTGTTCGTGCTTTTGCCAAGATGTGCTGATGACATATCGGTGTGTGAATGGCATGATGCTGAACTACTAATGCAATAAAAAGGGAAGGTTGCCCGACTAACTTGTTAAGCAACCTGCCTCTGATACCAACTGTCACAGCCCGCATTTTCTCCAAATTTAAGAAGCATCAGAGTATGAGAAAACCCGCATCGTGATGCCACGTCGAGCAGGGGATAACTGTCGACGCTCAGGCGAACACCATCTAACTAGACTATGAAATTCATAAGTTTAATGATTAGAAAATAGGTTACATTTTAAAGGTTGTATTCCTCGGCTCAATGGATCATCTAGTCCACAGTTTAAAAACTATACTTATACACTGCGGAAAATACTTTATTCAGGTTTGACATCCTAAAAGAGTGCATTAGTGTCTCAGAGGACAACTTATACTATGCAAGACCTTACATTTAATTTATAATATATATAGGAAAACGATCTTTTTACGTTATTTGGAGAAAATGCGGGTTGTGACAATTCATGTGTCATCAAAGCTCCCCTAGAGAAGTTGAATGCTTCAGGAAGAAAGAGCTTTGCTTGATGGTGAGTAGGTCTTCAGCTTGATCTGCCAAGGTTCTGGAAATCCAGTGACTGATATTGAATGGAGTATCTCTATGGATTTCTGGAACAGATGTTGAAGAAGACTCTTGATCCTGATGTATTGTTCTTCTTCAAACTGAAGTACTGGAAGAGGATTGGATGGCCCTGAGAGAGAATGAGAAAAGTCATCTGCTATTTGAATTCTGATTGTTCTCAGTCAGTGCTTCTCTTTTTCTTGTTTTTTTTGTATGTCTGTCACTCTCTATTTCTCCAACTGTTGTCTCAAAAAAGAGAGAAAACTCTTTTATTCTACTGCCAAAAATTCTCCTTTGAATTTTGAATTCTTTCCATAAATGCTAGTTGATCTAGAGAAAAGAAATATGGCTGGAATAAAGGCATTAATGAGTTTCTCAACTGCCCTTGATCGAATAAGCAAGTAAATATTCTGATGAATACCATATTTAATGCAGCTAAGTAACGGCTATATTCAGAAGAATATTTGCATTAAGTACTCAGAATAATACTGCTAATAACAAAGAAAATAAGAAACAGAACAAGGAAAAACTCATTCTGGAATATGAACAGAAAACATCGAACGTTGAATAGAATTCATCGAACTGAGATCCAAGATCGTCGACCAGAGAATTCAAGTTCGTCGACCTGAGCCTTGCGAACTGCTAACTAAGAAAACCTTTTCAATTCTGCGCTCTGAGTTCGTCAAGCTGAGATTCTGTCTGAAGAAAACAAAATGTTGACCTGAGCTCAAACATAATCGAGCTCAGCTCAGAGAAGATAACTCTGAGTTCGTCGATCTGAGATCGACGATTGTCGAGCTGAGTTTGAATAAATTCGAACTGATCACTATCTTCTTAAAATTGTTAAGTCTGGGTTTCTGAAGTCCACTGCTGACTTGTCCAAGGTTGTAGCACTAATCAAGACTTAGCCTAAACTCTAGGACAACTAAACATGACCCTGGCTATACAATATAGGGACAGACTTAGCCTAAGTTAGTGAACTTAGCCCAAATCCAACTAGGGATCCAACATCTTTCTTTTCTTCGAGGTGGAGAAATACAACTGGAAACTTCTACTCAAGTCTTCGAAGCTATATATAGATCCCGTCGGGAGTTGATGAAACCATTCCCTATTTTTATCTTTCAAGGTGATGGTGAAAAGACGGCACTTGAATGCGTCCGTCATCGGTCTGATGGAGACCGCATCTTTGAAACATTGCAAGTGCTGGAAATGGTCGTCTTTCCACACATAGTAGATCATCTAGGGCTCTTGGAACCCTTCAGAGACGGGGGTCGAAAGGATCAACTCACAGAATGGGGACCCTCTCACAGGGGGTCTCGCCACCTCTACTCGTGCGACGACGTCTTCCGGCGAGATGGCACCCGCAGGGCTGGGGAATAACTCCCCACCTGCCAGGTCTCGCCCACTTCCTTCCACCACTTTCTCTTTTCCCGGTCGCCCCCCGATGCGTCCTCTCCAACCCATGCTGAGACGAGCTCATCCTGATGCACAAGAGATGAAGCGTGAGTTAGAGGGGTCGAGAAGTCGCCTCATTGCGAGATCCCCTACAGCATGTTCATGATGCCTCTGATGGATGCTATGAATTCTTCTCTTCCCACATATCCACCCGGGTTCTGGGACCTGCCCTCGTCTCCTTCTCCAAGATCTCCCGCCATGAATTAACTCAAGATTCTTCTGTGTAGGCTGCGCTCCTTGCTCACCACACTAAATATGTTGAAGCCAGAAAACTGACTTCTCCTAGAGTTCGGATCAAGAGTTGCAGGTCACACCTACTCTTCCTGAATTCCCTCCATGACAAGAATTCCTAAGACTAGGAATAGACTGTGGGCTTCAGCGTGGAGGTCCCACCTCTTACCCAAAAGAACTAGAAATCCTTCCCCTCCCTAGTCAATGCTAAGCTAAGTGCCTTAGAGAAAGAAAATGAAAGGGGTCAACAACCTCTTTCAAGGCACCTTATCGGTCTATTTTTATGCTTTTGAGTTTGATCTGATAATAACCAAACTAAACCAACCTGAAATTACCAAAATACCCTGAACTGGGTCTGCCAACAGCCAAACTCTGTTGTTCTAAAGGGCTATATGCAGACCACCAAGGGAAAAAGAGGAAAATTACCTGATACCAAAGAATAGAACCCCTACCCAGGGTTAAAAAGGTAAAAACCTCCTTTTAGCTGAACCGGTGCTCGACCAATCGCCAAACCGGCGCCAGACCCATTGTCAAACCGGTGTTCGATGAGCGATAAGTTTGACGATCGTCTAACTAGCACTTGACGATCGTCGATCTATGCTCAACGATCGTCGAACGGTGCACAACGATCGTCGATCTGCGCTCGATTATTGTTAAAAGGTGCTCGGCAAACGTCAAGCTGGCGCTCGACGATCCTTGCTCGGCGCTCGACGAAAATGGCATCCAACGGTTGAGAGGGTCTCCCCAGCTTGCCTCGCGAGTAACTCGTCTCTCCTGCTCAATAGCTCCCTCTTGCCTCGCGAGAGCCCTACTCCATGGCTCCCTCTCCTCTCGCGAGAGGCTAGAGAGCCCTGATGCACGGCTCCGAGTGGGCTGCTTCATGGATCCCTCTCGCCTACATAATCTTCTCGCCCATAGCGTTATTCCTTGAGTAATCTCCTGCGGGCCCGAAGTTGTACATGTGCAGCATTCGCTGCCGAGAAGGTACGTGCAGAGACCGCCACCATGGCATGCAGGAGCGAGCCAAATTTACTGCCAAAATCAGGTAGCCAAAAGCAAAATCCCGAGACACTTCCTCCTCCACGCCTCCCAAGAAGCCCACAACCGCTGATCCTGCCAAAGGCAATGAAGTCATCTCCGACCCTCCCATGACTTTCTCGATTGTTGGCAAGACTGCTGGGAAGAAGACAGGCGAGATCGGCGGGACCTTGGCGGCGACATAGAAACTAGAGCCCAGAGGCCATAGGAACTTTGGCATGGGAAAGAAGTATCTGGATGATGTCGGCGAGCCCTTAATGATTTGGGATCGGGAGGTCAACCGGACCCATGTCTCCACTGTCCTCCCCTCCTGGCAGGAGGGCAAAACTATCTCCGGCCAGGCCTACTCGCTGGACTTTGAGCTACATGGGATAGACAGCGCCACCTACTATGACAACGCCCTTATGCAATCTCTCGCCTATGAGAGTTCACAGGCTCAACTTCGCTCCATTGAGTTTTCTCACATGACAGCTCGCCGTGACATTCGCTTGTCGCGAAAGATGACGGATGTCAGTGTCATGCAATCCGCTCTATCCAAGGAAGTGGCATCCCTGAAGGGGAGCTCACTGTTGCTGAGAACGATCTCATCATGCGAGTGGGTGGAGTGGTAAGCTGTCTCGCATCCCGTTCATTCGTTTAATGTCTTTATCGCTCTAACATTGATTGTCTTGCAGGATGTCATGACTGTCGCCAAGAATTATGCGTGCATAGCCCAACTCGAGGAGGAGAATCGGAGACTGAAGGCCTAGAACCAGCAGTGGATGAATTCACTGATTCCCCCTCCCCTAGTCGAGAAGAAATCTCTGATATATACGCAGCATGAGCTGGAGTTGATGATGCGGGAAAACGTCATCGTGGCAACAAGTCCTTCGCTCCAGACGATGCAGAGAGTCAGATTCCTGAAGGGAGGGGGAGAGAAGGTGATTGCCGAGATCCTAGTCTCGGAGTTCTTCCTTCCCATCGTCGAACCTGTGGAAAGCGCTGACGACATCTCTAACGAGAGCGAGCAATCAGCATCATCGCCTTGAAGCTTATCGCCCTCAACATTTTGTATTCTCTTTTTGGGCCTTGCCCCTTTTATATGTGAGATGCAACAATTTGATGAATGAATGAAAATATTTATTTGCTATGGACCTTTTTTTCTCTTTTCTTTTGTAACTTCGAATGATAAGTTATGTCAAGACGCACTCTACTCACGTAACTTATGTAGCCCATAATCGAGACATCTCACGAGACCATAAGTCAACTTTTCGCTGCGTCTGCACGTAAACCTCTTTGTTTGCTATCTTGATATATATATATATATATATATATATATATATATATATATATATATATATATATATATGAAAATCTCACGTCTTTCTCACCCCATTTAGTCACGCGCGCTTATAATGTTTGATTTTTTGAACTCCGTCGCTTAGAACAGGACCCCGCACTGCTCTCGACACAAGGGCTCACGTGCACTGACAACGCTTGAATTGAGCCATTTAGGATTTTGCTCTCGCGTTGTTCTCGTCATATTGGCTCACACGTCTTGAGTGAGCGAATTGTGAGATCTTCTTCCGAGCATTCACATTTTCTTGCAGACTGTCCTGCCCATGGTACTTTGACTCGGGCTTATTCTTGAGTGCCTTTTAGTGACGAGCGAGATCCCTGACGGTGATATCCCTGACAGCGAGATCCCTGAGGATTTTGCAAAAAATCCAACATTCTAACAGGGATCTTTCAGACTTGTCAGCTAGGTGAGAGCCTGACAGTGGGGGTAATTCTGGGCCTAGCTTCAAAGCTTTTCACAGTGCCCACCGAGGACCCAATGACCCTGTCAGCTAGATGAGAGCCTAATAGCGGGAGTTGAGCATCAACTAGACTCTCCTTTGGTCAACCACCAGGCACTACCACCAGCCCAATCAGCTAGATGAGAGCCTGGTGGCAGGTGTTGAGCATCAACCAAACTTTACTTTTGCCCAACCACTGGGCACTACCACCAGCCCAATCAGCTAGATGAGAGCCTGACAGCTGGTGTTGAGCATCAACCGGACTTTCCTTTTGGCTAACCATCGGCCCAATTAGCTAGATGAGAGCATGACAGCGGGTGTTGAGCACCAACCAGACTTTAATTTTGGCCAACCATCAGGCGCTACCACCAGCCCAATCAGCTAGATGAGAGCCTAACGGCAGGTGTTAAGCATCAACAAGACTTTCCTTTTTGGCCAGCCACCAAGCGCTACCATCGAACCAATCAGCTAGATGAGATCCTGACGGCGGGTGTTGAGCCTCAACTGGACTTTCCTTTTGCCTAACCATCGGGTTCTACCACTGGCCCAATCAGCTAGATGAGAGCCTGACGACGGGTGTTGAGCATCAATTAAACTTTTTTTGGCCAACTACCGCCAGCTACCATCAGTCTAATCAGCTAGATAAGAGCATAAATACGGGTGTTGAGCATCGACCAGACATATCTCTTTGGAAAGCCATCAGGAGCTACCACTGGCCCAATCAACTAGTGAGAGCCTGACGGTGGGTGTTGAGCTTCTACCAGGCATATCTCTTCCACCAGCCACTGTGTGCTACCATTGACCCAATCAGCAAGATGAGAGCCTGACAGTGGGTGTTGAGCTTCTACCAGACTTTCCTTTTGGCTAACAAAAATCCTTGTTTCCCCTGTTGAGAAAATAAACCATCAATGAGAAGTAAGAATGATGTAGGCTACGGTGTTCGACGCTATGGCGGCAAAGGGAATAGTACGTACGCCTCTCTATTTCCACTATCACGCTCACACGATAATGAAACGCAGCACACTCACGAACAACGTTATCAACTGTCACTAACGTACGGTAGCCACGCCGAATAAAGATCAAACAAACGACTATAGGTCGTTGTTTTCTCAAGCTAAAAGGACTAATATTTGGTCCGACCGAGCGATGGTTGTACCAAAAGAGATCTACCGAAAGGTTCGGTTCGGAAATGGTAGATCTCCCCCAACAAAACGAAAACGAGGTTCGTCAAACCACTCGGAAAATTAAACAACTAAAAGAACAACACAAGCAATCGGAAAGATAAGCCACGAACGGAAAAACGATTCCAAGGTAACGCAAAGGTATTCCACAAGATGAAAATCTAAAATAATAAACACACAAAAGTAGAAGGTCTCGTTACCCAACCGGAATGGATGATTCCGGTTCACTTTCAAAGATCGCTCTTCCACGGCTCCGCCGGAGTTCCGCCGACCAGAGAGAAAACTTGTCCGCTTCCGTTGCTTCATGCCGGGATGGAGGAAAACCACAATGGGGGAGCACCTTTGATCTTGGCCGATTGTCACTATGGGAAAGGGGCTCTTGAAGGGGGTCGGGTTTTGGATTGGAAAAAAGGGCAGTGGTCGGTTTGGGGTGTGGAGGAGGTTGGCTAGAGAGGGTGGCCGAATCTTGGGAGGAGGAGTTGAGGTGGTTCGGGTTTGGAGTTGGTGGAGGGGGAAGGGCACGGGTTGGAGGAGGAGGAGTAGGTGGTTGGCCGGAGGTGTAAAGAGGGTAAGTGGTGGTGGCGGCTATGGAAGGAGGAAGAGGCCGAGCTTGATGTAGAGGAGGAAGGAGAGGGGAGGCCGAGCAAGAGGAGGGAGGGAGTAGGAAGGCCGGCGGCCAAGAGGAAGAGGGAGGGAGGTGGAGAGTTGGCCGAATGCCAAGGGAGGAAGAAAGAGAGAGGGGGCGGCCAAGAGGAGAGAAATCACAAAGGAGGTTTAGGGTTTTAGTTTTTCTTCATTCACTAAAATTAAATCATGAAAGTCCAAGCCTATATATAGGCTTTACATCAAGCATAGGCTATGTGCAGCCCACCAAATAAAAAAAACAATACTAAATCTCTTTTAAATATTACATGATGAAAATAAAATCCAAATAGGCATAAACTAAATAAAGTTCTTCTTCTTCATGTAGCCTTCATCACATGTAGCCTTCATCATGTAGTCTTCATCGTCTTCATGTAGGAGAACATCGTCGCCGTCGCCGTCATCATCTTCAAGTAGGAGAACGTCATCGCCGTCGCCATCATAATCTTCAATCTCAACACATTGGAGAATGCCGTCATCAATCCTCCCCCGCTCGAAAGAACTCATCACCGATGAGTTGGCATGGAGGTGCTGGCGCCAAAGAACGTCATCCAAAAGAACCATCGCCAAGTCCGGAATCCAAGAGTCACCAGAGACCGGACGATCACACCATCGTGTCATGTAATGCTGAATACCACCGCTTGGAGAGGAGAGCAACACACCAACGCTGAACCTGTCTGGCCAAAAGATTGTCCTGGAGAAACTGGGAAAAGCATTAAGCACATAAAGAGGAAAAATTTCATCAGCAGTCAGCGTACCTCCATTGGAGACCGACGGAGAGAACGATCCAAGAACAAGCTCACCCCCCAACCCAAATGAAAATATGGTGGCACCAAACGTAGAGTTAGATATTTCAAATGGTGGAAAAACACAAAGCGTGAAATTGGAAACATTTAAACTTGGGGAATTACCCCTTTCAGTGGTTAACTTCAATAGATATGTTGTTTCTCCTAATTGATTAAAAATCCGAAAAGTTCTAACTCGCCGAATCGCCAACGTTTCTTTAGTGCCCGAAGGCATCCATTTAGGGACGAGACGCACCAAGAGTAAACCGAAAACCTTGTAGGGAGTCACTCTCTTATGTAAGTTAGCGGTAAGTTGATAAGAAGACATTTGTGTGAAAAGCGCTTTCTTAACGTGCTGATGTGAAATGAGAATGCGAGAGGCATCTAGTAGTGCATTTTGACTTAACATAGAAAGTGGTGATAACGGAACTATATAAGGTGGTACTAGCAAATGAAATCATGCGCTAAGTAGGGTGATTTCTCAAAAGTGCGCCTAACTAACTTGCTACCGTGTGGTGTGAACCCATGCGCTATGTGACTCGCCCCAATTATAGTGAAAAAGGAGTTAAGTTCGGGGGAACGGGATCCTTAAAATCAAAGATGATTTTCAAAGGCTTGAAGATCACAGTTCTAATTTTATGTTTAATATAATCACATGTGGCAAGAAGATACGTCAAAGTAAGCCACTCATCACTAATACTAGTAAAGTTGAACGCTCCCGGGTGTGACAACAGGAGCGAGCTACACAACTCACGAGGCCTAGCCGAGGTCACTAACGAGTGGGAAAAAGGATCATCAAACGGCGGGGGATAAATGCGAGTGACCGGGTGGGGTATATAAATATGAGAATCGGACACCACAACCGACCTAGGAATACCGACTCCACAACCTAAATAATCGACTAACGAGGGCCCAAAAATAGGAGGAAAGGTCGAAAAAATCACACCCGGAAAATCCAAATCAAAATTATTTTTACCCAACAAAGCTATCACCCAAGAACCTTCAGCCGGGGGGAAAACCAAAGGATCGTCCAATAACACACGACGTGACATGTCCCTAGGTGGATCCAGCATGAACAGAGAAACAAAATGACTCAAATAAGGCAAAATAAATTCATATCCGAAAGGATCCGCTGGTCGGGTCAACATTACGGGAGGGGTAGTCGGTAAAACTAATACGGGGAGAGAGTTAAGATTGCATTTAAATTCACGCCACGGAGTTTGCATCAGGGGACGCTCATCCGGGTCTATCTCAATATCGTCCTCCAAAAATGTAACTCTCTCACTAAGAATTTCTCCCAACACATCAGTCTCAACATCAGTAGAAGTGAAAATCGCAGAAGTGGGCACTACAATATGTCTCGGACTAATAATAAATAGCTCGAGTCCAAACACTTCATCGCCTAAATCACAAATGGGTAAACTCTCAGCATAAGGTAAATCTTCTGACTCAACCGGAATATCAACTGCCTCAGGGCCATCAGAAGACTCCATGGAAATCAAGGTAGACGGCTCCGAAATATCGTCGAAAGGGAATGGGAGTGATTCCTCAGAGGAGAAATCATCATCCAGGTCACTCGGGTAACCCATCTCTTCCACATCAATACTATCGTCAGTAATTTCAGCCTCGCCCTTAGTGACGGGCACAGTCCTAGGCACGACCTTAGACTCAACAGGGGAATCAACCACTAAATCAGGCAACTCAGGGGAAGACTCAAAATGTCCAACGGGCGTATTCGGGGTAGGACGCTCAATAAAGCCACTACCAGATTTGCCAATAGACTCACATATAGTAATCGTCTAACATGTAATCTTACTCCTAGGAATTTGGTGCTTCTCAATTTCCAATGCCGTGCAAAAGGTGGCGTCTAGATCGGTGTGACCATATAGCAATAGCTTTCCCTGGATGTAGGGGCTTAACCCCCTACGAAACCTAGAGAGGGTCATCTCGGGCAGTTCCTTCACACCGCTCTTAACTATCATATCCTTAAAGAGCTGCATATAATCTGAGACTGACTTATTCCCTTGTTTAAGGGTAGCCATATCATCAGTTATTTGCCGCTTGGCCTGGGCGTTAGGTTTATCTTCATTCCTGAAGATCGGTATGGAACTATAGCCATCAGTAGGGTAACTAGGGTGTTGCCTTGGGGGAAGTGGTGCAACTTGACTAGCCTTCAGTTGGCCAATCAACGCCTTAATATCGTCCACTACCGGACAGTGGAATGGCTTTCTACCGTTCCTAAGGGAATCTAAAGATCTTTCTCGGGAAGCATTGACGTCATAGGCCATATTGTGAAAACCGGAGAGAAGACTCGATCCGGAATTTGTGCACATACAAGGAGAAATGCTTTTGGTTCAATTAAAATAGGTTTGTCAGAATTGTTCCCGCTTAACCACTAGGGTAATAATAATGTAAAATAGATTTTCTTGCTGAATAAAATATGAAGATTATTAATAAAATTTTTTTTGATGTTTTCGCTGAAAAATAAGAATTTTAAGCCGCTATTGGCAGACCAAAAAAAAATTTTTGTGATTTTTGACAACTAACGTGCAATCTGACGTGCGGGTTAATGTGCTAAATAAGAGGGGAGGGTGCCAATTAAAAATTGACAAGAACCTCCCTCTGATACCAAATTGATGTAGGCTACGGTGTTCGACGCTATGGCGGCAAAGGGAATAGTACGTACGCCTCTCTATTTCCACTATCACGCTCATACGATAATGAAACGCAGCACACTCACGAACAATGTCATCAACTGTCACTAATGTACGGTAGCCACGCCGAATAAAGATCAAACAAACGACTATAGGTCGTTGTTTTCTCAAGCTAAAAGGACCAATATTGGGTCCGACCGAGCGATGGTTGTACCAAAAGAGATCTACCGAAAGGTTTAGTTCGGAAATGATAGATCTCCCACAACAAAACGAAAATGAGGTTCGCCAAACCTCTCGGAAAATTAAACAACTAAAAGAACAACACAAGTAATCGGAAAGATAAGCCACGAACGGAAAAACGATTCCAAGGTAACGCAAAGGTATTCCACCAAGATGAAAATCTAAAATAATAAACACACAAAAGTAGAAGGTCTCGTTACCCAACCGGAATGGATGATTCCGGTTCACTTTCAAAGATCGCTCTTCCACGGCTCCGCCGGAGTTCCGCCGATCGGAGAGAAAACTTGTCCGCTTCCGTTGCTTCACGCCGGGATGGAGGAAAACCACAATGGGGGAGCACCTTTGATCTTGGCCGATTGTCACTATGGGAAAGGGGCTCTTGAAGGGGGTCGGGTTTTGGATTGGAAAAAAGGGGAGTGGTCGGTTTGGGGTGTGGAGGAGGTTGGCTAGAGAGGGTGGCCGAATCTTGGGAGGAGGAGTTGAGGTGGTTCGGGTTTGGAGTTGGTGGAGGGGGAAGGGCACGGGTTGGAGGAGGAGGAGTAGGTGGTTGACCGGATGTGCAATGAGGGTAAGTAGTGGCGGCGGCTATGGAAGGAGGAAGAGGCCGAGCATGATGTAGAGGAGGAAGGAGAGGGGAGGCCGAGCAAGAGGAGGGAGGGAGTAGGAAGGCCGGAGGCCAAGAGGAAGAGGGAGGGAGGTGGAGAGTTGGCCGAATGCCAAGGGAGGAAGAAAGAGAGAGGGGGCGGCCAAGAGGAGAGAAATCACAAAGGAGGTTTAGGGTTTTAGTTTTTCTTCATTCACTAAAATTAAATCATGAAAGTCCAAGCCTATATATAGGCTTTACATCAAGCATAGGCTATGTGCAGCCCACCAAATAAAAAAAAACAGTACTAAATCTCTTTTAAATATTACATGATGAAAATAAAATCCAAATAGGCATAAACTAAATAAAGTTCTTCTTCTTCATGTAGCCTTCATCACATGTAGCCTTCATCATGTAGTCTTCATCGTCTTCATGTAGGAGAACGTCGTCGCCGTCGCCGTCATCATCTTCAAGTAGGAGAACGTCGTCGCCGTCGCCGTCATAATCTTCAATCTTAACACATTGGAGAATGTCGCCATCAAAGAATGTAAAAGAAAATTGACTTATTATTTTCATGAGTAGAAGCACTTCAAGTCGTTGACGCTTCAAGTGTGATTGAGGGGCTCCCCTTATGCATTCTGTACATGATAATCCCCCGACTTCAGCACCTCTTTGATTATATAGGGGCCCTCCCAGATAGGATTTAACTTGTCAATGACTGCTGAACTTCTGAGAGCATCGACCTTCTTCAAGACCAGGTCCCCCTTTGTGAATTGCTTGATCCTGACATGCTTGTCGATGTACTTGGCCATCCATCACTTGACCGCATCTTGCTGAATAGCTGACAAGTCACGCACCTCATCCACCATGTTTAGGGAAAGGCACAACTCGTCTTCATTCGCAGCCCTCCACTCTTCTCTGCCTTCCTCTTCCTCCACTATCTATGGTGTCTGGACCTCGAACTCTATCGGGAGCATAACTTCACATCCATGAGAGATTTTGAAGGGGGGTCTCTCCTGTGGTTGTGTTGGGCGTGGTCCTCAGGGCCCAAAGAACTAAAGAGAGCTGATCTACCCAGCTCCACTTCTGATTCTCCACATTCTTCTTCAACAAGTTTACAATTATCTTATTTTCCGCCTCCACCTACTCATTTCTCATTGGGTGGTGGACTAATGCAAATCGTAGATCGATCCTGAGCTGGCCGCAAAAGCTGATGAACTCTATGCTGGCAAACTATGTCATATTGTCTGTTACAATGGCTTGAGGCAACCCGTGCCTGCAAACAGTCTCGCTCCACACAAAGTTTCTGATCACCTAGAAGGTCACCTTGTCTAGTTCCTTGACCTCCAACCACTTAGAAAAATAATCAATCATCACTAGCAAAAATCTTCTCTGCCCGCTGGATTGGGGAAAGGGCCCTACAAGATCTATTCGCCATATAGCGAAGGGCCAGGGGACAATGATGCTTCTGATCCTTTGTGCTAGTAGCGGTTAGAGAGGGGCAAATAGCTGACACTTCTGACACTTCTTTGCAAACTCGGTGGCATTTTGGCCAAAGGTCGGCCAACAGTACCATTGTCTTACTATCCTTCTCTCAAGGGTCCTACTCCATGAGTGATTCTCGCACTCCCTAGAGTGAATCTCCTCCAAGATTCTCGGGACCTCCTCTTCATCCACACAACGTGCTAGAAGCCCTAAGAGGGTCTTACGATACAAATTCCCATCGCGCATTAGGTAGTATGTCAACTTGTGCTTGAAGCACTTTTTGTTCAGGACTTCTGGGAACTCCCCTGTGGATTAGAAGGTCGAGAAGGGATCCATCCCTGAAGGACGCTGATCCACTTCTATCAGCTTACCATCTTCGATGGAATGGTGGAAGAGGTCAGTCAGGGTTTTCCCCCGCATGGGGTACGAACTTGGCCAATTGGTACACGTGCTCATTTTCCTCCCGTGGCACATGTCTGATGAAGAATGTTTGGAATATGCCGATGACCCCTTTATCCTTTGCTAGGTATAGCTGAAGAGTGTGCTCCCTGGCTCCAAACTCGTTGTTGATCTAGGAGGACACCACCATGGAGTCCATTATTACCTCCACGTCTTGCACTTTTAGCTCCCTGGCCAGCCACAGCCCTGCGATCACCGCCTCATACTCTGCCTAGTTGTTGGTAATGAGAAAATGGATGACCCCAGTTTGATCAATCTCTGTCACCTGCGGACTTTCCAAGATCACTCCTACCCCCCAAGGAGTGCATCCCCGACACGCCATCCACCTTCACCCTCCAAGGAACTGTATGAGTGAGCTCGGGCTATGTCACATGACCATATAGTCGGTTAGGAAGTCAGCCATCGACTGGGCCTTGATCAAGAGGCGATGGACAAAGGAGATGTAAAACTCGCCTAACTCTACTGACCACTTGGCGAGTCTTCTCGAGTTCTCCAATCCCTCAAATATGTTGCATAGGGGGTGTTCAATCACCACCCGAATAGAGTGTTCCTGTAAGTACGGTCGGAGCCACCGGGCCTAGATGACCAGAGCGAAGGCCATCTTCTCCATGATAAGATATCACAACTCTGCCTTACTCAGGACCCTATGCACATAGTAGATCGGCAATGGTTTCTTGCCATCTTCTCGGATCAGGACAGAGCTCAGGGCTTCGACCCCAACACTAAGGTACGGGGACAAATCATCCCCCTCATTTGGCCCATGGAGAAGCGGAGCCTGGGTCAGCTATTTCTTCATGTCCTGGAAGGCCTTCTCGTACTCCTCGAACCACTCAAACTTCCGGCCCCCTCTCAGCGCCTTGAATAAGGGTGATCACTTCTCACCAGACCGAGAGAGGAACTTGCTCAGCCCTGCAAGCTTCCCTATTAGGAGCTAGACATCCTTGACATTCCAAGGCAACCCTAACTCCATGATTTCCCTCACCTTATCATGGTTGGGCTCCACTCTATCACGACCCGCATTTTCCCCGAGGTTAAGAAGTATCAGGGTAAGGGAAAATACGCGTTGTGATGCCACGTCGAGCAGGGGATAACTGCCGACGCTCAGGCGACACACCAAAACCATAGATCACAAGTTTTAACTTAATAGAAAACCAGTTTGTTAGAAGGCCGTATCCCTCGGCACCGTGGATCAGCTAGTCCACGCTAAGAAAACATATATATATGCTACAACGGAAAATACTTTGGTTCAGTTAGTTTGACACCCTAAATGAGCATAAGGGTCCACCAGAGACCACTTATAAAATGCACGATGCCTACGGTGAGTAATATATATATTAAAAGATGTTTCACGCGCTAAGAAAATAGTAATTTAATTGGAATACAGGTTATGCATGAGTACATATAATAGTTTAGGGATTTAAAATACCTAACATGCAACCTAGCATAAATCCTTCCCAGAAGCAAGTAAACAACCCCAAGAAGGCAAAAACAGCAGTCTAAATTCATACTTAGCAAAACAAGAAAGCCATCGATGGGCGTCGACAACCCGACACGAACCCACCGGTGAGTGTGCATGTCCATACAGAAAAGAAAAAAAAACGACTACCTCACAAGGGAGTGATCTGCAACTCTACTACCCTGGAGGCTACCAGCAAGACCCAGCAAAAGGAAAGTCAGCCGCTCAACCGGCTACAACCTGGACCTGAGACATTTAAGAAAAGAAATGTCTCAGCAAGGAAAATAAACAAAAGAAAGGAGTGTCAGATTACTTAAATAAAGAAGGGTTTTCCAACTCGGCAACAAAGTACTAAACTATAAAGCAGGAAAAGAAAGAAGCATTGCTTAAAGAGCAATAAAGGCAAAACACAGTAAGTGTGAGCACAAATCTAACTGCTCTGGAAAGAATCAACCTGTAGTAGAAATGCATCAGCATATAAGCAGAAAAAAAACCATAAGTAGATAATAGGAAACTAACAGTCCTAAGTTTGTGGGCAAATGGCCGGGGTGTAAAAATAAGGGGGACTGGAGTGGGTGGCCGCAGTGTCCAACACCAACAACCAGACCCCAAAAATACTCAAGTGTAAAAACACAACCGGTGGCAGCTTCAGGGTCCACACACCCAACAAGTTGGCCACATTATCCAAACTTGGTGGTGGCCACAGCTTAGCACACACAATTCACCCCTCAGAGTCCAAACAACCATACCCCCTCTGGTCATAGCCCACGAGTCGGCATGCACAAACTAGCCGAACACCCCCAACATCCCCCTTAGGAAGGTAAAACTTTTCTAACAGCCCTAAAGAAGCTCACATCCCAAGGCTATAACATTAGCCCAAAAAGGAACGGCGGGGCCGAGTGAGTCCACCTTGCTCAATGCCAGAGGCTTAACCTCAAGCCCTGGCCATGGCGTTGAGTGAGTCTACCTCACTCAACGCCAAACCTGCTTTGGCAAGGTTTGACCACAGCAGCTCCAATCTAGCTTATCACTAAGCTTTCCACAACCCGAGAGCTGGGATTTAATTCCAGCTCTCACTCCTATCTCTCCTACCCGACCACAGCCTAATAAATTAGACTATAATCCAAATAAGCCCAAACTCTACTCAAAGCCAGCAAGCAGAGTCTTGGAAAATAATTCCAAGGCTCATGCTGCTCTTTCTTAGCCGATCTAGCAGCACTACCCTACCCTTAAGACACCATTACACTTAGGCTAAAATCCCATGCACCAGCTACTAAGCTAGACACCAGCCGGAATAATCTAAGAGGAAACACAAAAAAAAGAAGCAGCTTGCGGTCGGTTGATCAAATTGTTGAGTAGGAAAATTTAATCGAGCAAGAGTTATGAAGAAATTAGGCAAGGGCAAGGGAGCCACTTGCCTCAACTTCTCGGAAACCGCAAGAACCCTCCAATCTTCAGCTCTGGCGGCAAGGTTGGCCACCTAGAAGCAAAGCTGGAGCTTTAGGGAAGAAGAAGGAGAAACCCAAAAATTCTAGCTCTATAAAGACAGCCCTAGGACAAGAGACACTTACCTAAGAAGCTAGCTCCCGGCGAGAACAGTTCGGATCTGAAGTTCCCGAGCAAACCGACCACTGGAATCGTTGGTCAAGGCAGCAGCTCCTCCGCCTCCCGTTCCTTCCGCTGGAAGCCAACCCGCTCGGGTTTGGGGAGGAAGATAAGGGATAGCTTTAATTGCTCAGCCCACTAGCATTATTTAAAACTATCTAGCAACACTAAGCTATTAAAATATTGCTACTTAGCCACCAAAGCTTTGATCTAATAATAGTTTATTCGGCCACTACCAGCTTGATGCTTATCTTAAACAGCTAACCCGAGACTCTGCTACACTCAGCCAGCACACCTTAATATATAATATATAGCAGCCACTATAACTTAATGCTAACCCAAGCCCTTGCTACACTCATCCAGCAAACAAAGATATATATATATATATATATATATATATATATATATATATATATATATATATATATATTATTAGCCACTATAGCTTCAATATATATATATAGTATATATATGCAAACATATAAACAGCACTATGCTAAAGAAAAACTAAGTCCGAAGCATGCTACCCGAGCCCCCCAGCTAGCTACTATAAACATATATATATATATATATATATTTATATAACATAATATATATACATATATACATACACAATTGGCTAAACATTTTTAGCCTAAAACAAGCTCCGGCCTTACCAAGCTCGATCACACAAGGCCATGCTCGACAAACGGGTAGCCACTACCGGCTAACCAAACGCACGTCGAAACGACGCGAAAAACGAACGATCTCGGATTTCGACAAAACTCGCACCGTAGCTAAACACCACAGCTACAAATACAACAGCGAAGTCGAAAACAACATCCGACGATCAAAACTCGGGCTAAAACTACCCGAAGCCAAAATACAAGCATTCCCTAAGAGGCCCAACCGAGTCACCAAAACAGACTCCGGCTAGCTGGGGAATCTTGCAAACAGGCTCCTAATGGACCACTAAAGGAACCTAAGGAGCTATGACCACGCTCTAACAATGGCAAAAGCCGACAACGTGTCATCGTAACGCCAAGCAATGATCAAACCAAAATGCAGAAAAACCGGGGGCGTTACAGTCACTCCCCCTAAAAGAAAGTTTCGCCCCAAAACTTTATACACGACCCTTCTAATCAAAAGGGAAAAAGAACAAGCTAATCAAAAGCCATAAAAGAAAGAGTGCAAACATACCAGGCACAAGTCAGGGGAAAAGATGAGGGTAAGCCTCCCTCATAGCTGACTCCAGCTCCCAAGTCGCGCTTTCAACATCATGGTTCTTCCACAATATTTTCACCATAGGAATCGTCTTCTTCCACAACACGCGATCCCGAGCATCCAAAATGCGGACAGGCACTTCCACATAAGAAAGGTTCGGCTCTAACAGAGGCATAAAATCCAAAACCTGCCTGTCACTATGCACACACTTCCGCAGCTGACTGATGTGAAAAACATCATGTACGACAGGAAAATTTGCGGGCAACTCCAGCCTATATGCTGCCACACCAATCCGCTCAATAACCCTGAATGGCCCCACATATCTCGGGTCCAACTTCTGGTCTTTTCCAAATCTCTTGACCCCAGTCATCGGAGAAACTTTTAAGAACACCTGGTCCCCCACAGCAAATTTCAAATCTGATCTACGCCGATTGGCATTCTTTTCATATCTCTCTTGGGCTATTCGAAGCTTTTCCCGAACAAGCTTCACCGAAATTTCCATCTCCTCGAGAGCCTCTGGACCCAACAACGGTCTCTCGCCAACCTCAGCCCAAAACAAGGGAGTCCTGCAGCGCCTCCCATACAAAGCCTCAAACGGAGCCATTTGCAAGCTTTCCTGATAGTTGTTGTTATAAGCAAACTCCATAAGCCGCAAATGCTCGTCCCACGCCCCACCATGCTCCAGAATATAGCATCGAATCATATCCTCTACAATCTGATTTACCCGCTCCGTTTGGCCGTTGGTCTGCGGGTGGTAAGCAGTGGAATACCTCAAATCTGTCCCCATTCCTTCCTGAAGACTCTTCCAAAAACGAGACGTGAACCTGGAGTCTCGATCTGATATGATGCTCACGGGGATGCCATGCAATCTGATAACCTCTTCCACATACAGCTCAGCTATCTTTCTCATCGGGTAATCAATCTTGAATGGCACGAAGTGGGCACACTTCGTCAGTCTGTCCACGATCACCCATACCGAATCATGCCCCCTCGGAGACCTTGGTAAGCCTGTAATGAAATCCATCGAGATGCTTTCCCACTTCCAAGTAGGAATCTCCAAGGGAGTCAGCTTGCCACCTGGTCTTCCATGATCAGCCTTTACTTGCTTGCAAGTGTTGCATTCAGAAACAAATTTGGCTATGTCTCCCTTCATCCCATACCACCAGGCAATCGGCTTCAAATCGCGGTACATCTTAGTGGATCTTGGGTGGTAGGCAACGCTAGAACCATGGGCTTCCCTGCACACCATAGCCCTGATATCGCCAACATCGGGAATGCAAAACCTACCTCGGTATCTCAAGGTACCCAAATCATCTATAGAAAAATCTGGCAGCTCGCCTTTCTCAGCTCGAACATACAACCGCAGAAGGTCAGGATCATCTTTCTGATGTAATCTCGTGAGCACGATCCATGAAGGCTCTGCCACTGCCAGACTACTCTGCCCATCACAGCTACCCATGGAAATGTCCATCAACAGAAACTCCTCTACCAAAGATTCAGCTGTGAGACCAAAGATCTTTCCTGTTTTCCGACTCAAGGCATCGGCCACCACGTTGGCCTTGCCCGGATGATACTGAATCTCAACATCATAGTCGGCCACGTACTCTAACCATCGCCGTTGACGCAGGTTCAACTCCTTCTGCATGAAGACATACTTCAAGCTCTTGTGATCAGTAAAAATCTTGCACTGTACACCATAAAGTAAATGCCTCCACAACTTCAAAGCATAAATCACAGCAGCAAACTCCAGGTCGTGCGTAGGATAATTCCTCTCATGAGTCTTCAGCTGTCTCGACCCATACGCAATCACCTTACCATCTTCCATCAGCACGCATCCCAGTCCAATATGGGAAGCATCCACATATACCTCGTACTCGACACCTTCAGTAGGTAAAGATAAAATAGGGGCTGAACATAGCCTCTTCTTTAGCTCCTCAAAAGCTTCCTCACACTTGCCATCCCAAACAAAGGCTACATTCTTTTGTGTCAACCGGGTCAACGGTGCGGACAGAGTCAAGAATCCTTTCATGAACCTTCTGTAATAACCTGCCAAACCCAAGAAGCTCCTGATCTCACGAGGTGTAACAGGCCTCGCCCACTCCATAACTACAGCGATCTTCTCTGGGTCTACTGAGATCCCCTCCTTGTTAACCACATGGCCTAGGAAAGATATTTGAGGCAGCCAAAACTCACATTTGCTCAGCTTGGCATAAAGCTTATGGTCTCTCAGAGTCGCCAAAACTAGACGCAAATGTCGATCATGCTCCTCCGCACTCCGGGAGTACACCAAAACATCATCAATAAAGACAATCACAAACTTGTCTAAGTACTCCTTGAACACGCGGTTCATCAAATCCATGAAAGCCGAAGGTGCATTAGTCAAACCAAAAGACATGACTAAAAACTCAAAGTGCCCATGACGAGAGCGGAATGATCCGCGGAATATCAGACTCCCGAATCCTCAACTGGTGATAGCCCGAACGAAGGTCTATCTTTGAAAACACAGCACTACCACTCAGCTGGTCAAACAAATCATCGATCTGAGGCAGTGGGTACCTGTTCTTAATTGTAACCTTGTTCAGCTCTCTATAGTCGATGCATAGCCTCATCGACCCATCCTTCTTCTTTACGAACAGAACAGGCGCACCCCAGGGCGACGAACTCGGCCTAATAAAACCCATTGCCAACATCTCATCTAGTTGGGTCCGCAACTCCTCCAGCTCTCGCGGGGCCATGCGGTACGGCGCCTTAGCAATAGGACGCGTACCCGACTCCAAATCTATAACGAACTCCACGTCTCTATCGGGTGGAAGTCCGGAAATATCAGCAGGAAAAACATCAGGGAACTCACCAACAACAGGAATCTCTTCCAACTGCGGCACACGAACATCTGCCCCTACCAGAGATTCCAAACAAGCAAAACAGCTCGGAACAAGCAAATCGCAAGCACGTACCGCAGAAACAATCGGAGGCTCCTGGAGAGGGTCGGCATAAACGCTCCCGGGCTGACCGTCGTCCTTCATGAAATCCAAGCGCTTACCCTTACACTGAATAACCGCATCATATCTGGACAACCAATCCATGCCTAGGATGACATCAAAGTCCTCTAGATCAATCACTATCAGATCTGCCCTGGCTAGAAAGTCTCCCAACAAGATTGGGCAGCCCTGAATACCCAAGTCTGAAACCACAAAGTCACCCGAAGGAAACTTGATGCTGAAAGCTCCGCCAACACGATCTAGGCTCAAATGGAATCGCTCCACAAAATCCCTAGCAACAAAAGAGTGGGTGGTGCCAGAGTCGAAAAGAACGCGCGCCCAACGGTTCTTTACCTTAAATCTCTCTATATAGCAATCCACACAACTAAGGGGAAAACAAAAGCTAAACTACACAAGAGGCAGAAAAATCAAGTTAGGAAGAAAGCTAACCTGAAATGACCTGGGTCGAGGTCAACGCTTCCTCTGAAGAGATAACATTAAGCTTCCCTTTGCCTTTATCCGCCCGCAGGGGTGGCGGCAATGCCTGCAAAGGAACCACTGGAAGAACGGGCTGCGCCTGAGGGCACCTCGACTTGAGATGGCCCTTTTGCCCACACTGAAAGCAAGCTTTATCTTTCGACCAACAACGGGCCAAATCATGCCCCTTCCTTCCACACAAGGAACACACCACATCCCCTCTGGGAGCACCCTGGATAGCATGGACTTGCTCTTTCTTCTGCGCTGCCAATCTCTTGAAGCACTTCTCCAGGGGGTGGCCTGGCCGACCGCAGAAGCTACACGTCCCCTTGGCCTTCTTCCTTGTAACTGCATCAGGTTCCTGGGAGCCTTCCCCCCCAATAGACTTCCGCTTGTCTTGCCTCGCCTGCAGGCCTCTGTTCTTAGCATTCTCAATGGACTCCACTTTTAAAGCAGCTTCCACCGCTCCAGCACAACTGACTGCTCCATAGGCATTTGCTAACTGCTGAACGTCGCTTCTTAACCCACCCAGAAACCGCTTAACCCGGTCTGCTTCAACACTCACAAGTCCAGGAGCAAACTGACTCAGTTTGCTAAACTCAATCTCATACTCACAAACCGTGAGTTTCCTTTGCTTCAAATGCAGGAAGTCATTCATCAACCGGTCCCGCTCGACCGAGGGCAGAAATTTACTCAACAACATCTCCTTAAACGATTCCCAGGTGCATCCTGCCACCATACTTTCCTTCTCCCTCAGCCACCAACTCTTTGCCAATCCCTTGAGCTGGTAGGCAGCGAGCATTACTTTCTGATCATCCGTAATCCCGGAATAGGTGAACATCTCCTCTATAGAAATCAGCCAGTCATCCAAAATCAGGAAATTCGCCTGCCCGTCATAAGTAGGGGGCCTAAGTCGTTGAAACTGAGATATGAAGGCCATATCTAGGGGTACTACAACTGGAGGCACAAGAGGAGCAGGAGGAGGAGGAACAGCCACACCCCCAACGGGGTCCTGAGCTCTCTGAGCCTGCCCTGCTACTACTGCAACCAAGGACTGGATCTGGCTCTGCATATCCACCATCTGTCTTGCCAAGGCTTCATTACTTAGCCGCAAGCTCTCGATCAGGGCCTCACTCTGGGATCCCGAAGACTCACCCACAGATTGGGGAGTCGATCGCATCGCAGGACGCTTCGCCATCCTATAATCGCACTAATCCTAATTAAAACCCATCCCAACTACTAAAACAAGCCTACCCGGTACAGACAAGTATACTTAAATATGAATTGTAACTGCAAATCTTGCTCTGGGATTTGTTTTAGAATGATGAGGTCATGCGTAACCTAAGATGGTTCACAACCACCACACTAACTCATGTGCCTAAATCATGAATGCATGCTTTTATATTCGTTTTGACTCAAAACCATGTGTGTACATACGTCATCATGCAAATCTTTAGCCTCGCACGTTGTGCTCATGAAATGTTATGCTATGCATGCCGTGCTATGCATTCTAAAAAGGCCTTAATGCATGCCATGGGCGGCGTACACATGAAAATGTTATGCATCCCATACTACATAACATTCCCATGCAACGAAAAAGAAAAACGTGCTAGCCGCATCCATGTGGTGAGGTTATGCATCCCATACTACATAACCCTCACATGTTGCCTCCTATGGTGGATCCATATACGAACACATATTATGCATCCCATACTACATAATATGCCCGGTATACTTCTTTATGCTTATGAGTGTAGTGTTCGTGCTTCGACCAAGACGTGCTGATGACATATCGGTGAGTGTATGCTTATGAAGCTAAACATCTAATCCAATCAAAGGACAGGTTGCCCGACTAATTATCATGACAACCTCCCTCTGATACCAACTGTCACGACCCGCATTTTCCCCGAGGTTAAGAAGTATCAGAGTAAGGGAAAATACGCGTTGTGATGCCACGTCGAGCAGGGGATAACTGCCGACGCTCAGGCGACACACCAAAACCATAGATCACAAGTTTTAACTTAATAGAAAACCAGTTTGTTAGAAGGCTGTATCCCTCGGCACTGTGGATCAGCTAGTCCACGCTAAGAAAACATATATATATGCTACAGCGGAAAATACTTTGGTTCAGTTAGTTTGACACCCTAAATGAGCATAAGGGTCCACCAGAGACCACTTATAAAATGCACGACGCCTACGGTGAGTAATATATATATTAAAAGATGTTTTACGCGCTAGGAAAATAGTAATTTATTTGGAAAACAGGTTATGCATGAGTACATATAATAGTTTAGGGATTTAAAATACCTAACATGCAACCTAGCATAAATCCTTCCCAAAAGCAAGTAAACAACCCCAAGAGGGCAAAAACAGCAGTCTAAATTCATACTTAGCAAAACAAGAAAGCCACCGGTGGGCGTCGAGAACCCGACACAAACCCACCGATGAGTGTGCATGTCCATACAAAAAAGAAAAAAAACGACTACCTCACAAGGGAGTGATCTGCAACTCTACTACCCTGGAGGCTACCAGCAAGACCCAGCAAAAGGAAAGTCAGCCGCTCAACCGGCTACAACCTGGACCTGAGACATTTAAGAAAAGAAATGCCTTAGCAAGGAAAATAAACAAAAGAAAGGAGTGTCAGATTACTTAAATAAAGAAGGGTTTTCCAACCCGGCAACAAAGTACTAAACTATAAAGCAGGAAAAGAAAGAAGCATTGCTTAAAGAGCAATAAAGGCAAAACATAGTAAGTGTGAGCACAAATCTACCTGCTCTGGAAAGAATCAACCTGCAGTAGAAATGCATCAGCATATAAGCAGGAAAAAAACCATAAGTAGACAATAGAAAACTAACAGTCCTAAGTTTGTGGGCAAATGGCCGGGGTGTAAAAATAAGGGGGACTGGAGTGGGTGGCCGCAGTGTCCAACACCAATAACCAGACCCCAAAAATACTCAAGGGTGAAAACACAACCGGTGGCAGCTTCAGGGTCCACACACCCAACAAGTTGGCCACATTGTCCAAACTTTGTGGTGGCCACAGCTTAGCACACACAATTCACCCCTCAGAGTCCAAACAACCACACCCCCCTCTGGTCATAGCCCACGATTCGGCATGCACAAACTAGCCGAACACCCCCAACATCCCCCTCAGGAAGGTAAAACTTTTCTAACAACCCTAAAGAAGCTCACATCCCAAGGCTATAACATTAGCCCAAAAAGGAACGGCGGGGCCGAGTGAGTCCACCTTGCTCAATGCCAGAGGCTTAACCTCAAGCCCTGGCCATGGCGTTGAGTGAGTCTACCTCACTCAACGCCAAACCTGCTTTGGCAAGGTTTGACCACAGCAGCTCTAATCTAGCTTATCACTAAGCTTTCCACAACCCGAGAGCTGGGATTTAATTCCAGCTCTCACTCCTATCTCTGCTACCCAACCACAACCTAATAAATTATACTATAACCGAAATAAGCCCAAACTCTACTCAAAGCCAGCAAGCAGAGTCTTGGAAAATAATTCCAAGGCTCATGCTGCTCTTTCTTAGCCGATCTAGCAGCACTACCCTACCCTTAAGACACCATTACACTTAGGCTAAAATCTCATGCACCAGCTACTAAGCTAGACACCAGCCGGAATAATCTAAGAGGAAACACAAAAAAAAGAAGCAGCTTGCGGTCGGTTGATCAAATTGTTGAGCAGGAAAATTTAATTGAGCAAGAGTTATGAAGAAATTAAGCAAGGGCAAGGGAGCCACTTGCCTCAACTTCTCGGAAACCGCAAGAACCCTCCAATCTTCAGCTCTGACGGCAAGGTCGGCCACCTAGAAGCAAAGCTAGAGCTTTAGGGAAGAAGAAGGAGAAACCCGAAAATTCTAGCTCTCTAAAGACAGCCCTAGGACAAGAGACACTTACCTAAGAAGCTAGCTCCCGGCGAGAGCAGTTCGGATCTGAAGTTCCCGAGCAAACCGACCACTGCAATCGCTGGTCAAGGTAGCAGCTCCTCCGCCTCCCGTTCCTTCCGCTGGAAGCCAACCCGCTCGGGTTTGGGGAGGAAGATAAGGGATAACTTTAATTGCTCAGCCCACTAGCATTATTTTAATACTATCTAGCAACACTAAGCTATTAAAATATTGCTACTTAGCCACCAAAGCTTTGATCTAATACTAGTTTATTCGGCCACTACCATCTTGATGCTTATCTTAAACAGCTAACCCGAGACTCTGCTACACTCAGCCAGCACACCTTAATATATAATATATAGCAGCCACTATAACTTAATGCTAACCCGAGCCCTTGCTACACTCATCCAGCAAACAAAGAAATATATATATATATAATATATATATATTATTAGCCACTATAGCTTCAATATATATATATATAGTATATATATGCAAACATATAAACAACACTATGCTAAAGAAAAGCTAAGTCCGAAGCATGCTACCCGAGCCCCCCAGCTAGCTACTATAAACATATATATATATATTTATATAACATAATATATATACATATATACATACACAATTGGCTAAACATTTTTAGCCTAAAACAAGCTCTGGCCTTACCAAGCTCGATCACACCAGGCCATGCTCTACAAACGGGTAGCCACTACCGGCTAACCAAACGCACGTCGAAACGACGCGAAAAACGAACGATCTCGGATTTCGACAAAACTCGCACCGTAGCTAAACACCACAGCTACAAATACAATGGCGAAGTCAAAAACAACATCCGACGATCAAAACTCGGGCTAAAACTACCCGAAGCCAAAATACAAGCATTCCCTAAGAGGCCCAACCGAGTCACCAAAACAGACTCCGGCTAGTTGGGGAATCTTGCAAACAGGCTCCCAATGGACCACTAAAGGAACCTAAGGAGCTATGACTATGCTCTAACAATGGCAAAAGCCCACAACGTGTCATCGTAACGCCAAGCAATGATCAAACCAAAATGCAGAAAAACCGGGGGCGTTACACACTCTCACGGGAGTAAGATGATGGCCTAGGAACTTGCTCTTGCTTGGCCAGAAGACACACATCAAGGGGTTCAAACTCATTTTATATTTCCGCAGGGTACTGAAGGTCTCTTCCAGATCATGAAGGTGAGAGTCCATGTCCTAACTCTTTATCATGAGGTTGTCAACGCACACCTCTTGGTTCCTCCCTTTATGCTCCCAGAAGACGCGGTCCATCATCCTTTGGTATGTTGACCTTGTGTTTTTCAGCCCAAAGAGCATCATTTTATAACAGTAAGACTCATCCCCTGTGATGAAGGAGAAATATTTCATGTCAGGTGGGTGCAACCTGATTTGGTGATAACATGAAAACGCATCTAAAAAACTCATTAGCGAAAAACCGACGGCTGACTCTACCAGCGCGTCAATTCAAGGCAAGGGGTAATAATCTTTAGGACATGCTTTATTTAAAAGAGAGAAGTCGATTCACATCCTCCAACGGTCATCCCTTTTCTTGACCATCACCACATTGGAGACCCAGCCTGGATACTAGATCTCTGATATAAACCCCGCCTTCAAGAGCTTCTCCACCTCCTCTCGGATGGGCTCGGCCAGCTCGTCGACAGTGGATATCTTCTTCTACCAGATGGGACGGGCATCAGCATCGAGGTTGAGGCGGTGGCAAGCCACATCTGTATCAATCCTCGGAATTTCTGCTGCGCTCAATACAAAGATGTCGATGTCCTTTTAGATGCATTCCAACATCCTCCTCTTTTCCTCTGGGATGAGTCCACTACTGATCTGCACTCTGTACACCCTTCCTCCTTGGGTGAGAACCTCTATATCCACCACCTCCTCCACTGCCTCCAGCTGGGACTGGTCTTCCCACTTGCCCACAACCCTCTCTCTTGGGGCAAGAGCTTTCTTTTCAACCTCCTCCTTGGCCATCACCTCGACTAGCTCCTCCATAACTTCCTCTGACCCTCCCCTATGGGAACATACCTCTTCCTCCTCTACCTTCATCCCCTTAGCTTCTCCCACAGTCTCCTGGCTAGACAGCTCCTCCATCCTCCTCTCCATCTCCTCGGCTCCTCCTTATTAGGAGATGGAGTTGACTACAGCCACGTAGCACTCCCTCACTACCTTGGGGTCTCCGTGTACCCATACTTGGATGCCCTCAACGTTGAACTTGAGGTATTGGTGGAAGAACGATGGCACTCAATGGATGGCGTTAGTGAGAGGCCGTCCGAATATGATATTGTAGCTACTGGGAGCATCCACGATGACGAACCTGTAGTTTCTGTAATGTCCCCCGAAGGTGACATGGAGCCCCACTCCTTCTTCTATCTCCTACATCTCTCTGGAGAACCCAAACAGAGGCCCGTCTGAAGCCAACACCCTCCCATCCTCCACCTTCTTTATGTTGAACGCATTTTTGAAGACAACATTGACGGAACTCCCATTATCCCCGAGGTTCTGGGAGACAGTAAATTTCTTGACGACGACCTAAATGACTAGTGAATCACAAAATGGATCTTCGTGATTCGGCGCGTCCTTCCTAGAGAATGTAATCTTCTCATCCTGGTGGGGTTAGGGATGTGGAGGCAACACTCTGGCGATACATGGTATGGAGGCTTGCCTTGCAGGCGGCCTCAACTCCCCCCCCCCCACTCCATGGATCACCCTGTTCCCTCCTCAGCCTCCTACATCGGCCCGGTCCTCACACTTGTCCTCCTCTGACCCTGGCAGGACTTCCTCGATCCGTACCTCCTAGCAGTGCTGCTACTGTGGGCCATGCCACCTAGCTTCCCTCATTTCCAAGAAATCCGGGCAGGTGGTCGTCGCATGCCATTCCTCATGGTGGAAGTCAAAATAGAGCAGCCCTGCTCTGTCTCCCGTTCTCCTCCTCTGGACTTCTATCCTCCTCCTCCCCAAAGCTATCGGTATAGCCTGATGTTGATCAGGAAGAGGAGGTCTATGGACCTGCCTCCAGTCTATGGGTTGAACTGGCCTTCCCCCTTGGCAGTTGTCCCCTCTATGGAAACCTCATCGTTGGCCCTGATCATGTCAGTCATGCTTCCTCTAGCTCAGTCGATTATTCAGCTCCTGGTAACCCCACCTAGGTTGTTGCTATTACTCTTAATATATGGGATTTACCCTCCAAGCCTCCTGCCCCTTGCCACCTCCTGGCTCCTTCTCCTTCTCTATAGCCCACCTGGCTAACTTCCTGGCAAACTCCGCGTTCGATGCCTCTCCTTTGACTTTCTAGGCTGGCCTCTCCATCAACTCCTCAAAAGACACCGCGAGTACCCGCTTCAGCTCCATCTAAAAAAACCCCTGCTACTTCCCTAGGGTTAAGACCACCATGATGGCGTGTCATGGCATCTCTTGCACCTAGAGGAACTCCTCCTGGAAACTATCCTCGTAGCTCCCCAGAGTCTCGTTCACTCCATACTTGATGAGGAATAGGGACTCAGACCCCTTCTTCCTCTTCTTGGAAGTGGAGAACCTCAGCAGGAACCCTCAACATAGGTCCTTAAAGTAGTAGATGAAGCTGGCAGAAAGCTAGTGGAACCAATCCCTCGCTTTTCTTTGAGGGTGATGGCGAAGATCTAGTACTTAAAGGCATCTGGCATCTTCCTGAAGGAGACCACATCCTCGAACCACTGGGTGTGCTTGACGGGATGCCCCTTTCGGTGTAGTAGGACATATCGGTCTCACAGAACCCCTCTGGAATGGAGGATAAAGTGACCACCTCGCTGAAAGGGCTCCCACCACTCGCGGGGCGAGCCGAGCAATCTCGTGCATCCACCTTGTCAGACCTTCCTGCACTTGCCGAACCAGGGAATAAGGCTCGCCCCGGGAGGACTCACCCACTACCTTCCTCCGGTACTTCTTTCCCAGGTCATCTAGCCGGGGCATTCTCGCCTAGAGCAGTGGCTGCGACCACTAGGAGCGAGGGTGTCGAGCACTCGCCGCTAACAGTAAGTGCAAATGTTATGAGGTTCCGTAGCTCCTGCCGAAAGTCCTCAAACATGCTGAGAGTGGCGAGAGGGGGGGGGGAGGTGCCGAGTCACCCCAGTCAGATCCTTGTCCTTTACCTCCAGTCATTAAGCTCGCTAAGGTTTTCAGTGTTGGTCGCTCTCCATGCTCACTATACCAAATTATTGAAACTGGGAACCAGCTTTTGTGGAGTTCGAACCCTTGGGGAAGGGGTGACCGCACACTTACTTCTCCCAGCTAGCTGAATTGACCAAAGGCTTAGGATTCACAACTGATCCAAGGCTCCAGCACGAAGCTCTCACCACATACCTGGAAGATCTTAAAGTGTTTCCTCTCCTTAGCCAATATTGAGCTAAGGGCACCTCAGAAAGCGCTAGAAGATCAGAGAGTAAGAAAGCCTGGATTCTGAGGTACCCACTTGCTCCTATTTATAGATTTTTAATCCTATCCTGCAAATAACATAACTACGCTAATCCTAATGGCTATATGAAGCCCAATTGGGTCTGCCAACAAAAACTCCATTGTCCTGGAAGGCTATTTGCAGACCTTTGGGGCATCCAGGTAATTTTACCCCTGGACCCCACTGGGTGAGTGGCCCATGAAGGCTCCACTCGCCTAAAGGGGCAAGTGGTGGGTAAGACAGGAACTCGCCTCCACAATACCCCCATTATGGGTGAATGCGCGATCTAAAGGCCTCTCGCCTAATACGGGCGAGACTTTTCGCTCCTTCTTCGGGTGAGAGCCACCCTGTTTGTCATGGGTGGGAACCCCTTCGCCCCCCCCAGTGAATGCTATTCTGGAAGGGTCTTGTTCAACGCCTGCAAATAGCGAAGCTTCACTCAACTCCAAGCTCCAGAAGCATCGATAGAACAATCTTTACTCAACATCAAGCTCCGAAAGCATTGACACAACAAGCTTCACTCAACGCCAGGTTCAGAAAGGGTCGACAGAACAAGCTTCACTCAACTCCAAACTTATAAAGCATTGACATACCATGCTTCACTCAACGCCAAGCTCTGAAAGGTCGACAGAACAATTTTTACTCAATGTCATGCTTAGAAAGTAGTGACAGAACAAGCTTCATTCAATGCCAAGCTCAGAAAGCGTCGACAGAACAAGCTTCACTCAACACCAAGCTCCGAAAGCATTGACAGAACAAGCTTCACTCAACACCAAGCTCAAAAAGCGCTAATAAAACTAGCTTCACTCAATGCCAGAGGAACTGGCTTGCGCGGCTCGCTCTCCATGCCTAGTAGAAGTGGGCCTGCTCGGCGAACACTGGAAGGGTCTCGTTCTCCTTCTTGAGCCCTCTCACTCCTGAAGATCCCACAAAGCACTGATCTTAGAGGGGGAGCCACTCATCGAATAAGGGGTTATAAATTTACCTCAAGTACAATATGATGAATTCAACGAGTGTTAGTAAGTATACATGATGATTTCGACGAGTATCAACGAGTATACTCGACAAATTCGATGAATATCCCTTACAATACTCGATGAATTTTACTTAGGTAAAATTTCTGTTCTTTTGATTCCAAGTCATTCTTCTTCCTGGATCCTCCTCATGCATTTAGGATAGAAATACACCCCAATATAGAGATTATACGTGAGTAAACACATTGACCTACATAATGAAGGATTACATTATATATCATGTGTTTACTAACCCACTGTAACCTGATATTGGTGTGTACTTGGTAATGTATACCTGCAAGTACATAACTGAATATACAACATCAAATACAATCTTAATTCATCTTAGCTTAACGTGACCTTTCTTCAAATCAGGTTTATTGTGGATACAATACTCAATAATCTCCCTCTATTTGAAGAAGTCAGAATCCTATAAACTAAGGTGAATTACACAATAATAATAATAAAGCATAAAATTGAAAAGATATATGAATTAAAGAAAATTAAACAAAGCGCACATTCCAGTCAAAACATATAAATCATATATATATATATATATCAAAGAGTTCAATGTTTGTGGCAACCATATCCACATATATCAATAAAATATATATATAAACCAGCAACCCTGCCTGCCCTAGCTCTTCTGACGTTGTCTTGCAAAATATGTCTTGGGCTTCGGATAATATCTCGGAGGAGCTGGTGGTGTCGTTGGATCATCATGTATGTGGTTCCTAAAATGAATTCTTCTCTTTGCACCAGCCACCTCATTCTTCTGCCACTCCTCTCAATCATAGTCGTTCCACCTATTTTCAGCTCCAATATCAACTAATGTGAATGAGTCTAAGATGATGCCTCTGGAAATCAGACTCCAAACCTCAACCATTTCTTAGTTTGTCATTTCTCTGTTGGACATTTCTCTGGAAGGCTCTGATCTCACAGTAGATGGGCCTTCACCGTACTTTCTTCTTTTATAAATTGGTGGAGGAATGTCTTCAACCACATGAAACTCTGGAATATCAGCAGCAGCAGCAGCAGCAGCAGGTCTATCCGGAGAGGAATCATGTGTGACTGTCTAGTATTGAAAGTAATCCTCAGCAAGATGAACTTCAGCATTTCCTAGAGCAGGCACAACGGGTACTGGAAAGCTTGTATTAACTTGACCTGGTCTGCCAAAAATCTCATTATGTAGCCAACTAAAATTATCAAAACTGTACTCATTGACTCCTTTGGAGTTTGTAACCATAGCATCCCCAAAAGCATCTACCTTAGCTTTTAGGGCATCCTCCCCCATTCTGACTTCAACAGCTATAGCATTGGCATAAGCTTCCATCATCGTGTCAAAATGAGGCATGGATCTATTGTGGGCATCAATCATGGTTACTGCATTCTTATCAACATTCTGAAGAACTTCCACATTACTTTTGAGCTCGACCATATTGTGAACAAGGGCTTTGCGACCCTGCACAAACCAGAAATCCAACTATGCATCTAATTTGTCAAAACGCACATTGACAGTTGCAAGGCCGTTGTTCAAATCTTTCTCAATTTCTTTAACTTTCTTCATCATTTTCCTCAAGGAACGGTCAAAATGGGCTTGTTGTTTGGCCATCATGTCTTCTATTGTCTTCAAAATAGATACCTCTGCAATAGTAGACGGTATATCATCAACCTAAATAATGGGATGGGTGGGAGGGGTCTACACTTCCCTCGGAGTCACTGGAGGACTCTTCCATGGGAGTAACAGTAGCTTTTGAAAGGGGTTCAGGAGCAGTAACTTCTAGGACATGAGGGTGCAACTCATCATCTCCTTCCTCATCAAACAAGTCAATAACATTTACCTCCTCCATTGTAGGTCCACCCGGGATTGCAGCAACCCTTCTCTGAACCTTTCGCATGAATCTATCTAATTCTGTTTGTATGGAGACAAAAGGAAGGCTTTGATCCTCTCAGATCTTACCGGTAGAACATCTGGGAGAGGTGTAAGTAGATTCTCTGGAATAGTGAGTGCAGAGGAATCATTTATAATATCAGCAGCTCCAAGCACATCCTCATCAATCTCATATTCAGCAACATTAAGCGCAGTATCATCTACTAGCTCATCCACCTCATATGCAATATCATCCAATTCATTATCACCAGCAGCCTCAACCTCGGCCTCATTATGCACTATTGCATTAGCAGTAGCACGACCTATAGCAGTGACCTCAGACAGCAGATCAACTAAATCTTCAACTATCTCTGGAGCATCTGGAACTGAAACTGAACCTGGCACTTCTGCAGCTGGGTCTTCTTAAACTGTCTCAGTAGAAACACTCAAGGGCACAGACTCAGTAGTCACTTGTGTATCAACTATCTCCCCCTCAATTACTGCACTCAATCTTTTAGGAGTTTCCCTGGGGGTGGAAGTAGGAATCCTATCAGCAGTAACATCCTCTTCCTCTACCTCAGGTAAATCTCTGGCTCCCCCTGGCATCTAGATCCTTCTTTCCCACCTTGAGAACATAGAAGAATCAATTATCTTTAGGTGATGGATAAGCACACCTCTGGTCATATCAAACTTGTCTCCGTCCATTTGGTTTAAGGACAAGTTGATAATCCTTCCAATGTTGGGAGTTCAGAGGCTATCTTTGATCTTAACAAATAGCACCGCACCACAATCCAGTTTCTTCCTATAGATAATAGCCACCAGGATCTTGAACATCTCTGAAGATAGTTAATCATGTGATCCTGTCTTGCATATGAGGACTTTACCGATGATATCTGATAGTATCTTTCCTTCCTCATTCATGTCTTTGCGCTTCACTGCCATAGTATCCCCGGGCAGACCACAGAACAACATGGCTCTAGTGAAGTCCTCTTCTTTGAGCTGATCTGACTCAACACAAGTTGGAAGCCTCAAAAGCCTGGTGAGGAGAGTAGCTTTCACTTTAACCTTTGTCTGTCGAACTTTTCTCTTTATCGCTGAATCCTTCCTGTGGAGTTTAGCATTCTGAAAGAATTCTAGGACATCTTGATTTAGAATTTTGCATGGTGTTCTAGTACAAAGGAAAGGCCAGTAGATTCCAACATCAGGATAACATTTTTGAACTCATCAGATGTAGAGGAAAATCTTGCACGAAATAATTCCCCACCGCCTAACAAGTCGTTGGTGCTTCGAGGAGCCATGGTGGATAGAAATATGAAAACCAAGGATTCGGCTCTGGACTGACTGTCGGCTTGGAACTTGAGTGTTGTCACAGACGGAATAGATGAGGAAAGAGTTTTTTGGATCAAAGCTCTGGAAGAAATTGGCGGGAGAACTCTGCTGGAATGTCGTCTATGGCTTGCACGGACCTAACCGACAAAGAATGAGAGCAGTACGATCGGAGGAAGATGTTGAACAGTATTGGAAGAGGAATCATCGGGAGTACTATTCGGCGAGTCGGTTGTCTGGTTTTGATGAAATGGTGAAGGTTGCCCCAAACCCTTATATACATATATATATAATTTAAAATTTCAAGGGAAAGATGCGTACCTAATAAGCCGTGACTCTTAGGATTCAATATTGGAAAGAAAATTTTACCCAAGTGAAATTCGGCGAAATTAACCGAATGCAGTGTCAAATTCGTGTTGTTTAGGAGTGTATATCTGATGAATCGCCAAGTTCTACTGACCGATATTCGATGAATTTGCCTTAGACAAATTTTTCTGCATTCTGAAGTACTTCCCGAGTGAATCTCTATCTTCTTGGCCATCTTCACGAGTCCTTGTTCAGCATACCCAGTTCTGTTTTGAAAAACAAGAACTTGGCCTCGTCCAGTGGCTTTGTGAATATATATGTGACCTGCTTATCCATCGGGATATAGCTAAGGGTTATATCCTTGTTCTCCACATGCTCCTAGATGAAGTGATATCTTACTTCGATGTGCTTTGTCCAGCTGTGGGAGACTAGAATGTTTCCAACCTCTATTGCACTAGAGGAGTCGCAGAACATTAGAATCACTTTAAACTTTAGGTTGTAGTCTTCAAGCTGATTCTTGATCTAAAGGAGTTGTGCTCAACAATTACCATCAGAGATGTACTCTGACTCGGCAGTTGATATTGCCACACAATTTTGCTCTTGCTACACCATAAGATAAGCCTTCTTCTGAGTAATTGGCACGTCCCAAAAGTGCTTTTCCTGTCATCCCTGCGGCTTGCAAAATCTGTATCTGAAAATCCAATTAGCTAGGCATCATTACTTCTTGGGTACCATAAGCTAAGATTAAGGGTACCCTTAAGGTATCTTTAAATTTGATTTGTAGTGACGTAATGATATTCCTTCGTGTTCACCTGAAATCTAGTGCACACACATGTTGAAAACATTATGTCGGGTCTACTGGCAGTGAGGTAGAGCAAGGATCCAATTATGCTTCTATACTTGTTTTCATCAAAAGGTTTTCCTTTCTCATCCTTGTCTAGAGACATAGTTAAACCCATTGGAGTCCTCATCAAGGTTGTGTTCTCCATTCCGAATTTCTTAAGTAACACTTTGGTGAACTTCATCTGAAAGATGAAAATTTAATCTTTAGATTGTTTCACCTGAAGTCCTAAGAATACCTCAGCTCTCGCATAATGATCATTTCAAACTTCACTTACATAAGTTTGGAAAACGTCTTGCAAAGGTTGTCTTCCGTAGAGCCAAAAATAACGTTGTCGACATAAATTTGCAGTAATAAAATCTTGCCTTTTACTTCCCTAAGAGATAATGACTTGTCTATCTTTTCTCTTCTAAACTCATTATCAAAAAGAAAGCTAGACAGCGTCTCATACCAAGCTCGGTGAGCTTGTTTTAAGCCACAAAGAGCTTTATTAAGAAAATAAACGTATTCAGGAAAAAGTAGAGTTGACAAAACCTGAGGGTTGTGCTATGTATACTTCCTCTTTCAGATTTTTATTAAAGAATGCTGATTTTATGTCCATTTGATATACCTTGAAGCATTTGAGGGAAGCATACGTAATAAATAACTTGATCGCTTCGAGTCTGGCCACTGGAGAAAAGTCCTGATCAAAGTTGATCCCATCTTCTTGTCTGTACCCTTGAGCTATAATCTTGGCTTGGTTCTTGATAATAAATCCATGTTCGTCCAGCTTATTTCAAAAAATCCATTTCGTGTCAATCACGTTCTGTCCTTTGGGTCTAGTCACCAACTCGCAGACTTTGCACCTTTCGATCTGGTTGAGCTCCTCTTGTATTGACATGATCTAAGAGTCATCCTTATTTGCTTCTTCAAACTTCTTTGGCTCAACCTGAGACAGAAAACTAAGATGCAATAACTTATTAGCTATACTTCTTCTAGTTCTAACACTATCGCATGGCTCTCCAATGATTTGATCAGCTGGGTGATCTCTGATGTGTCTGAACACTAGGATTCTTCCTCTTCCACCAGCAGGTTCTGCCGCATCAGGTGCATCCTCTGTGGTTGGTTCATCTAGTTGTTCTACATCCGCCATACTTGGATCGATGACCTTGACTGAGCTTAGAGTGTCTTCCTTGACCGCTTCATCCAAGCTTAGTTCATTGAACCTAGTACCTACATCTGCACCAACAACACTAGATAAGCTACTATGGAGCATGCTTGTCTCATCAAATACAATATTAATACACTCCTCTACAACCAGGATTTTCTTTTTGAAAATCCTATACACCTTTTTACGGCTATTATAGCCTACAAAAATACTTTCAAAACATTTATCACTAAATTTCGTACGATAATACTTCCAATTATTAAGTATAAAGCATTTACTGCCAAAAATCCTAAAGTAGGACACATTCGGTTTTTTGCCTTTTAATCACTCATAGGGAGTCATACGATGGTTTTTGTTGATTAGAGCTTTGTTTTGCACGTGACAAGCTGTGTTGACTGCTTCGGCCCAGAAGTACTCTGGTAGTGAAGTGTCATTCAGCATAGTTATACATGCTTCAATTAGGGTTGTATTTTTTCTCTCGCCAACTCCATTTTGTTGTGGAGTATGCGGGGAGGAAAACACATGAAAGATACCTTGACTTACACAGAATTCTGTCATGGCACCAAACTCGAATTCTGTTTCGTGATCTCTTCTGATTTTGACAACTGAGCGGTTTAATTCGTTTTGTATTTGCCGGACAAAATTAGTGAAAGAATCAAAGGTGTCTGACTTGTGTTTCAGAAAGAACACGCAAGCAAAATAAGAGTAATCATCAATAATTACCAATGTATATACTTTACCTCCTAAAGTGTAAATTGGTATAGGACCGAATAAGTCCATATGAAGCAAGTATAAACTCCTAGAGGAATTTTTTTCAGAAATACTCTTAATGGTAGCCCTTGTCTGCTTACTCATCTAGCATGCATGACATGGAATTTCTTTAAGGCACTTAATTTTGGGGGAATCACACACTAAGTTGTGAGAAAATAATAAGTTTATTGTTTTGAAATTAATATGTGCTAACCTCTTGTGACATTGGTCACAAATAGACGCACTACTTTTAGCCAAAAAGCACACAGGTGTAGAGTTGTCTAGACATAGAAAATTTAAACAAAAGATATTTCTACCCAAGTGTATTGGTCTCTCGCCTCTATTCAATCCTAAACGGTTTGGCTACCCGTACGCTAGTATTTAATTGATAGAATTAATAACGTGATGTGGCGTAGAACTGTTGTGCGGTTATAGGATTTGGATCGTAGAGAGATAAGCGTGCTAGCCAGTAGATATATTTCGGTGTCAACTTGCAAGCCTGCATCAATTTAGTATCAGAGGGAGGTTCATGTCAATTTCCTAATTGGTCCCCTCCCCCTTTTGCTTTTGTTAATCGACACGCACTTGCACGTTTCAATGCACATCGAATAAATCAAATTTTAAATTTTTGGTCTGCAAATAGCGTCTTAAAATTTTCAATTTTTCTCAAAATTCAAAACAAAAAATTTTGGAATTTCTCCATCACTTTATTAGTAAGAAATCAAAAAAAGATTTTATTTTTATTAAGCCATTAGGTTTATTAAATCATTCTAATATTTTAACTTTTGTCTGCCAATAGCGACCTATATTTTTATTTTTCCAGCAAAAAATTCAAAAAAAAAATTAATAATCTTTTTTTTATTTTCAGTAAGAAGATCCAAAAAAAATTTTATTGCCTTAGTTATTAAGGTGGAACAAATCCATCAGTTGAATTTTAAATAGAGTCAGGTTCATTTCTCATTGCATGTGCACGAGTTCCAGGTGAGTTTCCTCTCCGGTTTGCACTAAATGGCATATGACGTATATGCTGCCTCGTTAGACTATTCTTATGCTAAAGATATGGCTAAACACACCCCTAGGGCACACCACATTTATCCTACTTATGACGGTTTAGGGTATCCCCAAAATTTTAGAAACTGGCTTAAGGGATTAGAAAATTATTTTAAGTGTCACGTATGGGACGACCACCAAAAGGTTAACATAGCCAGAGATCCATTAGTAGGTCGAGCCAACGTGTTTTGGCTAAACAAAGAGCGTTGTGTTGGTAGTTATAAACATGTTTGGCCGACAATGCGTAGCCTACTCACAGATCAATTTGATCCCGTCTGTCTCTGCACTACTAACACCAAGCCTGTGAATGAGTATCATAATGGCGCTAGTCCCAGACCTGCCCTTAGGAATGATTACAAACCAAATGCCTAGACCAAGCGACTGATAACTGATGATTTGACAACCTAAAACAAGGGAACAAGTCAGTCTCAGATTATATGCAACTCTTCAACGATATGATGGTTAGGAGCAGTGTGAAGGAATTGCCTGAGGTCACCCTTTCTAGGTTTCGTAGGGGGTTAAACCCCTACATCTAGGGTAAGTTACTGCGTCATGGTCAATGTTAACCCCAAAATAGGCGATCCTTTCCCAAGGTCTCGGGCTCGCAAATCGCGACACGCTCAGGGGTCCCCCCCCCAAGGGTCGCGATCTGCCTTAGCCCTCCTTTTTTGGGTCAGGAGGATAGGTTCTCCTATCCACTCAGGCTATGTGGCTAGGACGGTCTCCCGTCTGACTGCCCTGGTCGCATAGCCACCGCGTGCCCTGTGGGATGACGAGCTGCTTCCATAGCTCACCCGCACAGGCCACGCGGTTTGGCCAGCTAACTGCGCAGCATTCTTCCTTGCAGGAGGCAACCTATATCAGTCCACTGGGTCGCTTCGCCGATGTCGACTCTCGACTAGCGCAACCGTCGCAGGCTCGGAGAGATCCTCCAGCTCAGGTGCCCGTCAGCCCTAGGAGGGCGGCCTGCTCCTTAGGTCGCCAGCCTTAGTGTGCGGCCTGGCTCCAGGCCGCCGCCTCTTTAGGAGGCCTGTTCCAGGCCGCTAGGCTGGTGGGCGGCCTACCCCAGGCCACCCATGTGGTGGACAGCCTGCCCCAGGCCGCCGCCACCTTGGGCGGCCTCCCCTGGCCACCCGTGTGGTGGGAGGCCTGCCCCAGGCCGCCGCTGCCTTAGCGGCCTGCCCCAGGCTGCCCGTAAGATGGGCGGCCTGCCCGAGGCTACCCCTGCCTTGGGCGGCCTGCCCCAGGCCATCGTGTGGTGGGCAACCTGCCCCATGCCGCCTCCGCCTTGGGCGGCCTTCCCCAGGCCACCGTGTTGTGGGCGGCCTGCCCCAGGCTGCCCCCGTCTTGGGCAGCCTGCCCCAGGCTGCCCGTGTGGTTGGTAGCCTACACTAGGCCGCACGTGGGGTGGGCGGCCTGCCCCAGGCTGTCGCCGCCTCGGGCGGCCTGCCCTAGGCTGCCCGTGGGGTTGGCAGCCTGCCCCAGGCCGTCGCTGCCTTGGGCGGCCTGCCCCAAGCCACCCGTGGGGTGGGTGGCCTTCCCCAGGCCGCCCCCGCCTTGGGCGGCCTGCCCCAGGCTGCCCGTGTTGTGGGCGGCCTGCTCAGGTCGCTCCCGCCTTGGGCGGCCTGCCCCAGGCCGCCCCCGCCTTGGGCGGCCTGCCCTAGGCCGCCCCCACCTTGGGTGGCCTGCCCCAAGCCGCCACCGCCTTGGGCGGCCTGCCCCAGTCTGCCGTGTGGTGGGCGGCCTTCCCCAAGCCGCCGCCGTCTTGGGCGGCCTGCCCCAGGCCGCCGTGTGGTGGGCGGCCCGCCCTAGGCCCCGCCGCCTTGGGCGGCCTGCTCCAGGCTGCCTCCCCTTCTGCTTCCCTTGGCGCGGTCTGCTCCTCAGGTCGCGCCCCCTCCTCTGCTCAACTCCTCGGCGACCAGCGTACTCAAAATGCCAGTCCGCCGAGTCCGCTGAGGTCGTCGATGGCCTGCACCTCAGGACACGCCGCCTCCTCTGCTCAACTCCCCGATGACCTGCGGACTCAAAATGCCAGTCCACCGAGTCCGCCATGGTCGTCGACGACCTGCTCCGCAGGCCACGCCGCCTCCTCTGCTCCTCCCCGATAACCTACAGACTCAAAACGCCACTCTGTCGAGTCCGCTGAGGTCGTCGACGACCTGCTCCTCAGGCCGCGCCGCCTCCTCTGCTCAACTCCCCGACAACTTGTGGACTCAAAATGCCAGTCCACTGAGTCCGCCGAGGTCGTCGACGACCTACTCCTCAGGCCGCGCCGCCTCCTCTGCTCAACTCCCCGACGACCTGCGGACTTAAAATGCCAGTCCGCCGAGTCCTCCGAGGTCATCGACGACCTGCTCCTCAGGTCACGCCGCCTCCTTTGCTCAACTTCCCGACGACCTGCGGACTCGAAACGCCAGTCCGCCCAGTCCTCCATGATGACGTCACTAGGCCCCGCTTCAAGAAGATTCCCTCGGGCCTATAAATAGGCCCCGAGACCTCTCATTTGGGAACAAGCACAGGAGAACTGGCACTGCCAGCAAGGTCTGCAGACTCAGATTGCCAGTCCGCCGAGTTCTTCACTGTTCTGCCATCAAGCCTTGCGGACTCAGATTTCCAGTCCGTCGAGTCCGCCCAGTTTCTCTTACTTAGTCTCTAGCACCTCTTTTTCTCAGCCGCCAGCTTCCCCTTGTACCCTTTGTTTCTTTTACATGTAATGGTGTATTAGTAAGTTGTAATCTGACTTCTTGATAAAAGGGAAAAGCCCGTCGTGAGAGTGGCATTCAAGCCGCGGCGGGCAAAGTCTGTTGTTGTCGCTGCAAGCGGCCCCGTCTTTTCTTTTCCTCTTTCTCGGTCTAACCATCAGAGCTCAACCACCAAAATAGCGTCTGCTTGACAGCTACTGATCCAGCTCCTTCCTTGCTCAAGCAAGCTTCCCCCTTGCTTCTGTTGGGTATTGCATCCACAATAGCCCGGATTTGAAGAAGCACCTGATCAAGCTAAGGTGAATTGAGATGTATTTGATATGTCTTTTTCAAGTTGTGCTTGCAACTATTTCATGCCAAGTACACACCAATGTCAGGGTACAGTGGGTCAATAATCACGGGCCTATGTAACGTAATCCCTCATTGTATAGGTCAATGCGTTGATCCACAGGTGCTCTTTCTATTGAGTGTACTTATTCTCAAGTATAGGTTCAAGGAAGACAAAGAGCAGAAGAAGGAGCAAGGAAGAGTCAAAGACCAAGCTCTCAAAGGAAAGGAAGAAGGAAGAAAAAGGAGGAAAATTCTTCTAAGTATAAGTCGACGGGAATCATGAGTATTACCCGTCGACATCGCCGGGAATCGTTGGTAATTCCCGCCGACATCAACGGGAATGATCAACGATTCTAGCTGACATATTCCAGCCGGCCAGAATTCTGCCAAGGCAAAATCAACGGGAATCACTGCCGATTCCTGCCGATGTCGACGGGAATCACCAACGATTCCCGCTGACTTTGCCTGGGAAAATTTCCGCAGCTTTCTGATCCGTGCCAGGGTCGCCATGCACAGTATGAACCGAAGTTCCGTTCTTTCCTTGGTGGGTCCACCAACGGCTATGTTTGGGCTGACTAGGTATAAATACCTAAGTGATTTTCGAAATCAAAAAGGGAGAGACACTGGAAGAAATTAAAAACCCCAATTTCACGTAGTCGGTTGAATCCGGCAGGTCGCCTATCGCACGCAAATCGCAGCTTACCGCCGATCGCTCGAAGGCAGAACTGAAGCTAAGCCTCGGTCCCATGCTTCTCTCTTGAGATCTCTTGTCTCTTCGATTCGTTGACTGAGACTAGTTCTCCATTCCGAATCGTTGAGGACGACTGATCCAACTGAGATCGATCGGTGACCTAGTAGCTTGCTTCGTCAAGAAGTTCAGATCTACACCGCATCGCCGCCGCACTTGCTTGCCATCGTCGATCAAGTCAAGATCCGATCCAAGAGAGAAAAACCAAGTGTGGATTCTTTGTCATTTTTGTGCAAGCTCTCTACGAATGAAGAAGGACCTTGGGTTCTCTAAATTGCATTGTTTGTATTTCTTGTTTACATTCAATTTTTGCAAGGAATATTATTCCTAGTTGTAAGGGTTGGGTGCAACCCGCTTTGGTGGAGTGTTGACTCCTTGTTGTAGGAAGGGTTCCGTCCGAGTTGTAGGAGCGTGGCTCCGAGTGGAGAGATTGGATTTCAATCTCATTTTGGAGGAGTTGCCGAGTCATCCCCGTGTGGGAGATAGGCGAAGGGGAGAGTGGACGTACCCAAGGTTGGGGAACCACTGTAAATTACTGTGTGTTTTTTGTGCTTGGTTTTTTTAATTGTGCAGGTAATTTTTAATTCCCCAAAAGACGTCACTATACCTATTCACCTCCCTATAGGTGGATTAGGCTGACACTAGACACTTACAAGTGGTATCAAAGCAAGGTTACTCATCAATAAGGTTAACACCTTGAGTAAAATCCTTCGTCTAGTGTCAAAAGATTCAAGCATGGACGGGTTCAAGAACACCGGAAAGATTCCTGTTTGCACTAAGGCAAACTTTCCTATCTGGAAAGAAAGGATCAGGTACTACATGGAAGCAGCCGACCCCCGACTTTTCATGGAAGTGGAGGAGAGACCCCAAATTTCTATGATTAACTCTACAATTGATCCTACAAGGAAGGTACCTAAGAAGATCATGGATCTGGACAAAGATAAGATGACTCTCTACGGTCTGGACAAGAAAGCCAGAAATATTCTAGTCAGTGCCGTTGATGATTCTATGCTTCAGAACTTCATCCACTGCAGAACTGCCAAAGACATTTGGCAATCCTTGATAGTGCTGATGGAAGGCACTGATGAAGTAAGGGACGATCGAAGATCCCTTCTGAACCAGAAGTATGAGGCCTTCAGACAAGGGCCCAAGGAAGAGATCACAGACACATTCGAGAACTTCCTCAAGATTGTCAATGGCCTGAAGAATTATGGTAGGACTTTCACTGATGGCGAGCTGAACGACAAGTTCCTGAGATCCTTAACTAAGGAATTGGACAACAAAATTTCCGTCATCAGGGAGTTTGGCAGACTTACTGAAACCGATCCTCAGATCCTCTTCGGGAAGCTCCTATCTTATGAGCTTCAACTCAATACCAGAAAAGCTGAAGAAGAGGCCAACAGATCTTTCTCGAAAGAGAAGACTGTTGCGTTGAAGGCAAACCACTCAAGGAAAGGCAAGGCAGCAACATCAACCCGTTCTCGGGGAAAGGCTGAAGAAGAAGATATTGATCCCAGCTTGTCAGGATCAGAGCTATCTGAAGAGGAGTTCTCTCTTATCACCCGAGAGTTCAGGAAGGTCCTCAGGATGAGAAATCAGAGAAAAGGAGACGGCTCTTCCTCTAGAAGAACACATCAGTCAGATGATCGTCAAAAGAAGAAGAATTATTCTTCGGACATGTATGATTCTAAACTTAACAAATATCATTCTGCGGTTACTATTTGCTTTGGTTACAATAAGCCAGGGCATGTTATTGTTGATTGCCCTCAAAAGAGAAAGAACAAGAAAAAGGAGAAAAAGGAGAGGAGCTACATTGCCAAGAGGCCCAAGATCCTCAGTGAATCTGAATCGTCAGAATCCAGTGAGGATGAGGAAGCCTTCTTCAGGCTCATGGCTCGCTCCGACTCAGAAGGAGAATGTCCCCCATTTACTGGGAAGGTAAAAGATCACACCCCTCTCTCTGATTCTAATTCTGGCTCTGACTCTGAGTCTCCTGAAGAAGATCACGAGGACAGCCCATCTGCTCGTGAAGCTAAACTCCTTGAATAGTATGAGCTTTTGCTCAATACTTTTGATCGATGTCGAAAGGAGTTGAGGGTTCAGAAGAAGGAGGTCAAATCCCTTAAGGCTGAGGGAGTTTACTTACGAGAAGAAATCACTAGCCTGATATCTCTCAGACAGGAACACCTCGACTTAACCTCTGAGCACTCAGACTCCCTAAGGCACTTTGACCTTCAGCAGGAAACAATTAAGAAGCTGGAAGAACAGCTTGTGGCCGAGAAGAAAGTTGTAGAAAGCTTCTCTAAGCCCAAGACTATTCTTCCTCTGGTTAATGAATTCTCTACTAAGGCTAAAGGTGATGGCTTGGGTCATGTGTCTGAGCCTGGTAGATCATCGAAGAGAAACAAAGCTCAGAGAAGAAATAAGGCTGCCAAGAAAGCCTCTGCCGCTGAAAAAGGGAAGGCCCCACTCAATCAGACCACATTCAGGAAGCCCAACTTTCCCTACAATAAACATGATTTTGAGTCCTCCTATGGGCACATCTTCCGGCCCTCGGTTTAAAAGCCTAAGAGCCGGTACCTTGGATAGAACTTCCCCCGCAACTTTGGCGAGAGTGTTTTCAAGGCACCCTATGAGGAAATCCAACTGCAACATTATGGTCCTTTTTCATCATGACATAATAGGAAGCAGACACCAAAAGTCAAGCCTGTTATACCTAAGGAAAATGAGGTGAAGAAATCATGTGATTGTTGTCACCATGACGCTCCCTCCTCAAGTGCCCAGGCCCCAGCTAGACCTACCATCTCACGGGTCAAGCAGGAGACTGGGAGGAGAAGGTACAACAGATTTAACTGTTGGTGTTGCGGCAAGGTTGGCCACTTTGTCGTGGATTGTTGGTTCAATCCTAGGAATTTTGAATCTACTCAAGTTAACCAAGCGAGGCCGGCCACTCGAAAAGTTAACATTCCTAAGGGGAGTGAACTGACAAGGAATCTAGGACCCAAACCGTATTGGGTTCCTAAGGGAAAATGATTCTATTTTGCAGGTATGTACAAAGGCCACCAAAACTTTTATCTGGTACTTGGACAGTGGATGCTCTCGGCATATGACCGAGGCAAGAAGCTTCTTACGTGATTATTCCTCTGTTGCTTACGGACCCAAAGTTATCTTTGGATGGTCTGATTGTGGAATCACCAAAGTCTACGGTAAGATTTCCAACGGTATATTCTCTATCACTGACGTGGCTTATGTTGAAGGGTTAAACCATAACCTGATAAGTATAAGCCAGTTATGTGATAAAGGGTATGACGTTATGTTCTGCAAGTATAAATGCCTGATTATATCGTGTTCCTCTATGGAGACGGTATTGACAGGCATCATGAGCAGAAATATTTTCTGTCCAAATTTTTTAAGCTTAGATTCTTCTACACCAGTATGCTTAGTTGCAAAAGATAGTGCATCTCTTTGTGATCAGTGGCACAAGAGATTAGAGCATATTAACTTCAAAACGCTTAACATGTTATTCTCTAAAAGTCTAGTAAGGAATGCATCCACTATTAAGTGCATTAAAGAGAGCCCCTACCACGCTTGTCAAATGGGCAAGCAGACAAGGGTTACCTTTAAGGGAATTGTAGAAAAGGACTCTTCTAGATGTCTGTACTTACTACACATGGACTTATTCAATCCAATGCAAGTTCACAGCTTAGGAGGCAAGTCATATACGTTGGTGATTGTTGATGATCACTCCCGTTTCACGTGGGTGTTCTTTCTGAAACACAAGTTAGATACCTTTGAGGTGTTCACAAAGTGCGTCAAGCAGATCCAAAACGAACTAGACTGCATCGTGGTCAGAATCAGAAGTGACCATGGAACAGAGTTCGAATCTGGTGCTATGACCGAATTCTGTGGAAACTTGGGTATCTTTCATGAGTTTTCCTCCCCTCGTACTCCACAACAAAATGGAGTTGCGGAGAGAAGGAATAGAACTCTTATTGAAGCAAGCACGACAATACTGAATGATGCGTATCTACCAGAATATTTCTGGGCAGAGGCTGTCAACACGGCTTGTCATGTGCAAAACAGAGCACTTATCAATAAAAGCCATCGAATGACTCCTTATGAGCTGTTGAAGGGCAAGAAACCGACTATGTCCTACTTTAGGATCTTTGGCTGCAAATGCTATGTACTCAATAATGGGAAATATCCACGTACTAAGTTTGGTGAAAAATGTTTTGAAGGTATTTTCGTAGGATATAGTAGTCATAGCAGGGCATATATGATTTTTAATAAGAAAACTCTGGTTGTAGAAGAATCTATAAATGTTGTATTTGATGAAGCGAGTTTGCTTCATAGCAGCTCATCTAGTGGTACTTTTGAATATGCAGGTACCAAACAGGAAAAGTTAAGTCTAAATGAGATTGAAAAAGATGACGCTCAACAGTTTGTAAAGATCTCCACTCCTACCTCATTAGGAGAGGAAGACCCTCATGAGTTGGAAATTCTACAGGAAGAAGAAGTGCCAGAAGTAGTAGCTGCAAATGCAAGACTCCTAGAGCTCAGACACGTGAGGGATCATCCCGTCAATCAAATCATTGGAGATTCGCGGGATGGTGTCAGAACTCGAAGAGGTACAATTAATGAGATTGTGCACTTAAGCTTTTTGTCACAGGTTGAGCCAAATAATTTTGACGAAGCCAACAAGGATGCCTTGTGGATAGTGGCCATGCAAGAAGAACTTCATCAATTTGAAAGGTGCAAGGTCTGGGAGCTCGTTCCCCGACCTAAGTGACAAAATGTAATCGGCACCAATTGGATCTTCCGAAACAAGCTGGATGAGAATGGAGTCATCATAAAGAAAAAAGCACATCTCGTAGCTCAAGGATACAGACAAGAAGAATGGATTGACTTCGATCAAACCTTTGCACCAGTAGCAAGGCTCGAAGCCATCAGGTTGTTCCTCGTGTATACTGCTTACAAAGGATTCACCGTTTATCAAATGGACGTAAAATCTGCTTTCCTAAATGGAAATTTGAAAGAAGTAGTATACGTAGCTCAACCCCCAGGTTTTGTTAATCCAACTTTCCCTGAACATGTGTACTTTATTAATAAAGCACTTTATGGCCAAGCTCCCTTCGCTTGGTATGAGACATTGTCTAGGTTTCTTATTGAGAACAAGTTCTCAAGAGGAAAAATAGAGAAGACATTGTTTCTTAGGGATGTCAAAGGCAAGATTTTGCTAGTGCAAATCTATGTCAATGACATAATATTTGGTTCAATCGATAATAATCTTTGCAAGAAGTTCTCAAATCTCATGCAAGGGAAGTTTGAAATGAGCAGTATGGGAGAGCTGAAGTACTTCTTAGGACTTCAAGTGAAACAGTCTGCAGAGGGAATTTTCATCTCCCAGATGAAGTTCACAAATGAACTTCTAAAGAAGTTCAGAATGGAGAGTGCAACCTCTATGAGGACTCCAATGGGATCAACTGTGTCTCTAGACAAGGACAAGAAAGGAAAACCTTTTGAGGAATCCAGGTACAGAAGCATAATTGGATCCCTGCTCTACCTTACTGCCAGTAGACCGGACATTATGTTTTCCAGATGTGTTTGTGCTAGATTCTAAGTGAACACTAAGGAATCTCATTACGTTGCTGCAAAGCGAATTTTGAGATACCTTAAAGGCACACCTAATCTTGGCTTGTGGTACCCGAGAAACAATGATGTCGAGCTTATTGTCTTTTCAGATGCTGATTTTGTAGGAAGCAGGGATGATAGGAAAAGCACTTCCGGGACATGTTAATTCCTCAGAAGAAGGCTTATTTCATGGAGTAGTAAGAAGCAGAACTGCGTCGCAACTTCTACGGCAGAATCAGAATATACATTAGCAGGCAGCTGTTGTGCACAACTCCTGTGGATAAGGAACCAGCTGGAAGATTACGATCTGCAGTACAGAGAGATTCCTATGTATTACGACTCCTCGACTGCAATTGCCATAGCTAATAATTCAGTATCGCATAGTCGGACAAAACATATTGAAGTGCGCTACCACTTCATCCGGGAGCATGTGGAGAACAAGGACATTGCACTCAGCTATGTCCCCACTGATCAGCAGCTCACAGATATCTTCACAAAGCCGCTAGAAGAGACCAAGTTCAACTTCTTCAAGACTGAACTTGGGATGCTGAACATAAATTGAAGAGGCTTGAGCTACACATGGACCTTGGATCAAGGGGGAGCTACAGCTCAAAAGTCAAGTCTATGCATGAATGCAGACTTTAAGGGGGAGCATGATGTCCCCAAGGGAGCTCCATATTTGCAGAAGCCAAAAAGGGGGAGAACTCTCTCTCGGCTAAGGAAGATAAGGGGGAGATTACCCTCTCGGCTAAAGTGGCGCCAAGGTGGCCCCAATGATAGAAATGGTAATGAATTCCAACACATTTTCTTTATGCTTTATGTTATCATTTCTGCTATAAAGTTCACCTTAGCTTGTAGGGTTTAGGCTTCTTCAAATAGGGGGAGATTGTTGGGTATTACATCCACAATAGCCCGGATTTGAAGAAGCACCTGATCAAGCTAAGGTGAATTGAGATGTATTTGATATGTCTTTTTCAAGTTGTGCTTGCAGCTATTTCATGCCAAGTACACACCAATGTCAGGGTACAGTGGGTCAATAATTACGGGCCTATACAACGTAATCCCTCGTTGTATATGTCAATGCGTTGATCCACGTGTGCTCTCTCTATTGGGTGTACTTATTCTCATGTACAGGTTCAAGGAAGACAAAGAGCAGAAGAATGAGCAAGGAAGAGTCAATGACCAAGCTCTCAAAGGAAAGGAAGAAGGAAGAAAAAGGAGGAAAATTCTTCTAAGTATAAGTCGACGGGAATCGTGAGTCTTACCCATCGACATCATCGGGAATCATTGGTAAATCCCGCCGACATCAATGGGAATGATCAGCGATTCCAGCTGACATCTTCCGGCCGGCCAAAATTCTGCCAAGGAAAAATCGATGGGAATCACTGCCGATTCCCGCCGATGTCGACGGGATTTAGAAACGATTCCCGCCAACTTTGCCTTGGGCAAATTTCCGCAGCTTTTAGATCTGTGTTGGGTCGCCATGCACAGTATGAATCGAAGTTCCGTTCTTTCCTTGGTGGGTCCACCAACGGCTATGTTTGGGCTGACTAGGTATAAATACCTAAGTGATTTTCAAAGTCAAAAAGGGAGAGACACGGGAAGAAATTAAAAACCTCAATTTCACGTAGTCGGTTGAATCTGGCAGGTCGCCTGTCGCACGCAGATCATAGCTTACCGCCGATCGCTCAAAGGCAGAACTGAAGCTAAGCCTCGATTCCTCGCTTCTCTCTTGAGATCTCTTGTCTCTTCGATTCATTGACTGAGAATAGTTCTCCATTCCGAATCGTTGAAGACAACTGATCCAACTGAGATCGATCGGTGACCTAGTAGCTTGCTTCGTCAAGAAGTTCAGATCTACACCGCATCGCCGCCGCACTTGCTTGCCGCCGTCGATCAAGTAAAGATCCGATCCAAGAGAGAAAAACCAAGTGTGGATTCTTCGTTATTTTTATGCAAGCTCTCTACGAAAGAAGAAGGACCTTGGGTTCTCTAAATTGCATTGTTTGTATTTCTTATTTACATTCAATTTTTGCAAGGAATTTTATTCCTAGTTGTAAGGGTTGGGTGCAACCCGCTTTGGTGGAGTGTTGACTCCTTGTTGTAGGAAGGGTTCCTTCCGAGTTGTAGGAGCGTGGCTCCGAGTGGAGAGATTGGATTTCAATCTCATTTTGGAGGAGTTGCCGAGTCGTCCCCGTGTGGGAGATAGGCGAAGGGGAGAGTGGACATACCCAAGGTTGGGGAACCACTGTAAATTACTGTGTATTTTCTGTGTTTGGTTTGTTTAATTGTGCAGGTAATTTTTAATTCCGCAAAAGATGTCACTGCACCAATTCACCCCCCCCTATAGGTAGATTAGGCTGGCACTAGACACTTACAGATTCAAACCTCTCCGCTATCCCCGCAACCCTCTTATTCTTCTAGCTTGTGAGATCGAACAACCCGTTTACTGGGGGCGCATTTTGTGCGTCAACAGTTAACCCGCGACCTTCAGATCTCGAACAGATAGTGAAATCAGCGGTTACTCATTACAGACCATCAACCATCTGAGAGCCTTGCTCCAAGTCCCGGTGAGGATTTTCTTTGGGAGTCCTTGGAGCAATCTCGCAGAGAAACTGCACAACTGTTTCAAGCAATCAACCATACTCTAGCTGATATCACCCAGCGATTGGAAGCACAATCTTCAGCAGCACCAGCTCCTACAATCCCAGCGTCCGAGACTCCTCAAGTTTATCCACCAACCTATCCTCCTCTTTACACTCCAACCTTTCCGCAAGGGCCTGCAGCCCCTTTGCGGTCTAAAAATGAGGAGTTCGCAGCTCATCAAAACTTCTTCCAAGAAGCTGCTCGAGGAAGTCCAGCAAGATTTCTAAACTTCCAAGGAAGTTATCCCTACTCATCAACTCCTGCCTTTGCTCCTTCCGCAGCAACTTTTCCTTCCTACCCACCAGCTCCTTGTGCATCTACAACTTGTGCTCCCTTTTTTCCTTATGCTATAGGAGAACAAGAAGAGTACTCACCATTTATAGAGAATGTTCGGCATGAACCAACTCCAGTTAACTTCAGAGAGTCGCGGTTGCCCATTTACACTAGGGAGACTGATCCATTCAAACACCTTCAAGCCTTTGAATTTGCCATTTCTCTCAAGACTCTCTCAGATGCTACCAAAAGCAAACTCCTTGTAACGACCTTTGATGGCCAAGTGAGAGATTGGTTCTATGGATTACGTCCTCAGTCCATTTCTTCCTTTGCTGATTTACGAAGGGAGTTCTTGCTCAGATTCTCTACTTCAACAAAGAGAAAGGGCGGCCCAGAATCCCTCTTTGAGATCAAGCAGCGAGAGACTGAGACTTGGTCTCATTTTGTGGATCGCTTCCAGAAAGAAATCTTACACATTGAGATCGTTGATCAAGAAATGTATCGAGTGGCTCTTATTCACGGCCTGCGGGAAGGACCGCTCAAGTTTGAGGCTAATGTCCGAGCACCAAGGACTTATCAAGAGTTGATTGCTTTAGCCAACTCATACATCCGCGGTGAGAAGAGCAACCCCAGCTTCGTCTCTAGGCTAGTAGCTGAGAGAAATCCTCCTCCTTACAAGTAGCCTCCGAGATGTCCTCGAAAATATTTTTCATCCCACTCAAGGAAAGCAAAAAGGTTCCATCATCAACACCCCTTTGCAGGCCAAGATCGTGCCCGCGAACGATTGCAATTGCTACCATCCCCACCTCTGCAAGCAGCTTCGGTGCATCAGTCACAAGATGACGACTTATCAAACTTTGGGCTCGATGAGGCCATGCTAGAAGTCTGCCAGATCATGAAGGATAGGGCAAGTTCCAAAAAGCCTTACCAGATGGCGAATCGGAGATTAAGAGATTCAGATCCATTCTGTGAATTTCACAGGGAGAATGGTCATTTAACTGAAGACTGCAAGGCCCTTTGGCCGTTGGTTGAAAGATTGCTCGTCGAGGGCAAGATGAATGACCTGGTTAAGAAAGTTGATTCTTCGAAGCCTTCCACCTCCAAGGGCAAGGAGGTGGCTGAAGTTCAGTTGAAGTGCGTGGAAGTAGAGGATGCAGGCCATCTGGGGCCAATCAACATTCGGCCTGAGTGCTTCGATGCCGATGGCGAGTGTGCCCTTGGAAGGCTATTCTAAAGTAAAGAGGACATCACAGCTCCTCAAATCCCCTCACAATAATGATCGGTTTCTTTTACTTTACTCTTCATTCCATTTTTGAACACTTTTAAGTGATTCATTTTCATCCAATAAAGTTTACGCCAGAGATCCCATACTGACACTTTTCCCTTTGTGAAGTGCTTCCTCCTCTAATTTTTCTCTTTGCCAAAGAGATCACTGAACCACCGAGATATCGCCAAGTCTTGCTCAGGGCCCTCTCGAGGTTGTCCTCTGGCGTAAGACCACAATGACAACATATCGCATGGAGTTTTTGTATATGTGCAGTGGGGGTTGTTCAACTATCGTACGGAGGATGACAGGACTTCGGATCCTAGCCGGCATCTAACACAGAGCGTGATTCCAGGGAGGACCCTTGTGTTATCTCTACTGTGCTTCGTTAAAGGATACATTATAGTTATGATGATCTTTACATGACAAGCAATGGCGATCAAGTGTAGCCTTGTCTCTTTGATCATCCCACAATTGTGATGGCCGAGCACTCCTTGGTACTCTCAATCCGTGCCTTCGCGGGGCCCAACACTCCGCTGATCAATTCTCAGACAAGCAATAGGCCACTTGGCGCATCTACTCTAGTTGATCAACGATGCTTGTAACCCGAGGCGTGAGAGCAATGTATCTGTCGATTCCTTCTCAGGAATTTCCGTGCTTGTGTCTTCTGTGTCCTTCAAAGGGAGCGCGGCCAGCTCGCTTTAGGTAGGACTACCCTCTGGATGATTTCTCCTTAAGGCAAGCGGTGCATAACGCCCACGGGGAACACATGTAGCAGCATCCAGTCTTTTTTTTGAACATCATCGAGGTGAAGCCCTCCTTTGTCTTTTTTTACTTTTCACAGGTCAGCAGGTTAAATTCGACCTATTCTAAGGATCGATAGTATCCTTTGGTCTTATGATTATCTTATATGCGCTGGCTACATAGAGTTCAATCAGATGGCTATCAACAAGCTCTCCTGTCAGATGCTAATGATATGAATCATTTAATCATAGTATCTAATTCTTCTTGATTGACAAGTCATGTTGTTGTAAGTCTAAATTAAGATGGTTTCATCTTGTTGATCTGGATTTCATGTTAACATTATATCTGATCACGTGAGATGATCATTATCATATTCTGATCTCTATTCACTTGATAGCAGAGTTTGTCGAATATCTTTTTTATCATGTCTTATCATATCAAAAGACAACATTTGTAGAGCCTAGCAGATATTTGCATGTCTCATCCAGGTACTTGCAGCGTAGTTTTCTATTTCATATTTGCTTGCTCACTCTTTTTCTGCAGAGCTTAGCAGATATTTGCAAAGTCCCATTTAGGTACTTGCAGAATAGTTTCTATTACATATATACGCTACTCAGTTTACTTTTGCAGATCCTAGCAGGTTGTTGCAAGTCCCATCCAGGTACTTGAGACTTTGTTCATGTTTCATATATACTTGCTCACTCTTCCTTTGCAGAGCTCAACGGATACTAGCAAGTTCCGTCCAGGTACTTGCGTCGTAGTTTTCTTTTATATATGTCTCTTACCCTTCTTATTGTAGAAGTTAACAGGTACTTGCAAGCCCCCTTCAGGTACTTGCAAGTTGTCATTTTCCTATGTTTTCATCACATCGTTGTTTTGTAGAACCCATTAGGAGACATTCATGTCTTTTTCATTTTGCAAAGGCAACCCAGGTACGCATGAGGTGTACCTATTTTTGCCTACTTTGACTTTTTACTTCGCAGGGGAAAGGCAGACATTAACAAATTTTTCACTGAGGAGAGACATCAGGTTCCACCTCTCCTGTCCCTTTTTTCTCGAGGGAAGGATCACGATTTTCGTGGGTCACCTACTTTTTCGAAGTTCCCCTCGGAACTTGAAAAAGTGTAGGGATTATATTAACCCCAAAATCGGTGATCCCTTCCCAAGGTCTCGAGCTCGCAAATTGCGACCCGCTAAGGGGTCCCCCCCCCCCGAGGGTCACGATCTGCCTTAGCCCTCCTTTTTGGGTCAGGCGGAAAGGGTCTCTTATCCGCTCAGGCCGTGTAGCTAGGACGGTCTCCTGTCTAACTACCCTGGTCGCATAGCCACCGCGTGCCCTGCGGGACGGCAAGCTGCTTCCATAGCTCACCCGCGCAGGCCACGCGGTTTGGCCAGCTAACTACGCAACATTCTTCCATGTAGGAGGAAACCTATAGCAGTCCGTTGGCTCGCTCCACCGGTGTCGACCCTCGACCAGCGCAACCGTCACAGGCTCAGAGAGCCCCTCCATCCCACGTGCCCGTCAGCCCTAGGAGGGAGGCCTGCTCCTCAGGTCGCCAGCCTCAGTGGGCAGTCTGGCTCTAGGCCACCGCCGCTTTGTGCGGAATGTTCTAGGCCGCCCAGCTGGTGGGCGGCCTGCCCCAGGACGCCACCGCCTTGGGCGGCCTGCCCCAGGCCGTCCGTGTGGTGGGCTGCCTGCCCCAGGCCACCCCCGCCTTGGGCGGCCTGCCCCCAGGCCGCCCCCGCCTTGGGCGGCCTGCCCCAGGCCGCCCCCCTTGGGCGGCCTGCCCCAGGCCTCCGTGTGGTGGGCGGCCTGCCCCAGGCCACCGCCGTCTTGGGCGGACTGCCCCAGGCCTCCGTGTGGTGGTCTATCTGCCCTAGGCCGCCGCCTTGGGCGGCCTGCTCCAGGCTACCTCCCCTTCTGCTGCCCTGGGCGTGACCTGCTCCTCAGGTCGCGCCCCATCCTCTGCTCAACTCCCCGGCAACCTGTGGACTCAAAATGTCAGTCCGCCGAGTCCGTCATGGTCATCAACAACCTGTACCTCAGGCCGCGATGCCTCCTCTGCTCAACTCCCCGACGACTTGCGAACACAAAACGCCAGTCAGCCGAGTCTGCCGAGGTTGTCGACGACCTGCTCCTCAGGCCATGCCGCCTCCTCTGCTCCTCCCCGATGACCTGCAGACTCAAAACTCCAGTCCGCCAAGGTTGTCAATGACCTGATCCTCAGGTTGCGCCACCTCCTCTGCTCAACTCCCTGACGACCTGCAGACTCAAAACGCCAGTCCGCCGAGTCCGTCGAGGTCATCGACGACCAGCTCCTCAGGACGCGCCGCCTCCTCTGCTTAACTCCCCCGACAACCTGCGGGCTCAAAACGCCAGTCCGCAGAGTCTGTCGAGGTCGTCAATGACTTGCTCCTCAAGCCGCGCCGCCTCCTCTGCTCAACTCCCCGACGACCTGCGGACTCAAAATGCAAGTCCGTCGAGTCCGCCCAATCCTCCATGATGACATCACTAGGCCCCGCTTCAAGAAGATTCCCCTCAGTCCTATAAATAGGCCCCGAGACCTCTCATTTCGGAACAAGCACAGGAGAACTGCCACTGCCAGCAAGGTCTGCGGACTCAGATTGCCAGTCCGCCGAGTTCTCCACTGTTCTGCCATCAAGCAATGCAGACTCAGATTTCTAGTCCGCCGAGTCCGCCCAGTTTCTTTTACTTAGTCTCTGGCACCTCTTTTTCTCAGCTGCCAGCTTCCCCTTGTACCCTTTACTGCTTTTACATGTAATGGTGTAGTAGTAAGTTGCAATCTTACTTCTTGATTAAAGGGAAAAGCCCGTCGCAAGAGTGGCATTCAAGCCACGGCGGGCGAAGTCTGTTGTTGCCGCTGCAAGCAACCCCGTCTCTTCTTTTCCTCTCTCTCGGTCTAACCATCAGAGCTCAACCACCAAAGTAGTGTCTGCTTGATAGCTCCTTATCCAACTCCTTCCTTGCTCAAGCAAGCTTTCCCCTTGCTTCAAACCTCTCTACTATCCTCGTAACCTTCTTATTCTTCTAGCTTGTGAGATCGAACAACCCATTAACGGGGGGTGCATTTCGTGCGTCAACAGTCACACCGACCTGAATACCACCTTTAATGTTGAATTGGATGTTGAGAAGGCACCACATTCCTAGGAGTAAAGTTCCCTTGTGTCAGACGATTACTACATATGGTCTAGTGGCGTATCTGATCGTGGCTCTATGGAGCGTTCTACCCTGATCACACCCGTAGACCCTTGTGAGTCTCCCCCAAGTAACCTTCTTTAGTCATTGACTCTCCTGTTGAGTCTGAGGTTGTGTCTAGGACTGTGCCTGTCACTGAGGACGAGGCTGATTATATTGACGATTTGAGTGACGATGAGGAGATTGGTTACCCTAGTGACCTGGATGAGGATTTCCCCATGAGGAATCATCTCCACTCCCTTTCGATGATATTTCTGAGGCATCTACAGTGATTATCATGGAGTCTTTTGTGGACCCAGTGTTTGTGGACGTTTTGTCGGTGTTGGAAGAGCCACCTTGGGATGGATCTATATCTTGGGATGAACTTAGTGATGCACATCCGGGAGATAGTTTAGTGATATTATAGTCGTTGCTTGAGGTTCAAGCTAATTTAGATTCTCCCCGGGATTCGATTTGCCCAATCCTCTATCCTGATTTTGACGATGCACCTACATCATTGGAAGATTTGGCTAGCGAGGGAAGTGTTGTATTGGAAGACATACCTTATGCGAAAGGGTTATGTTTGGATGATGTTAGATTTGCAAACCCGAACGATAGTTATTTAATGATATTACCTTTGTCTGAAGCTCCACCTGAATTAAAATTTCCGTCAGGTTCGATTCTGCCCATTTCTTAGACCATTACTGATTCTGAAGTAAACGACTTGACTAGTGTGTCAGAAGAAACTGTAGACGAAGAAGTGGTATTATTGGACGATTCTTTAGTTTTATCCCCAGTTGAGAGTTCAGTGATGTTAGCATCGATAGGTAAAATTAATTCTGATTTGGATTTCTCGGATTTCATTTAACCGACCCTTCCTCCTATTTTTGTGCCCGCATTAGTATATATTTTAGGTAGTGGAATCAGTAGGCCTAGACTGTGTTGTTGTGACACGGCCACTATATTAATTCCTACTTTGGCGTTGTCTTAGCGCTCAGATATCAGCAAGTTGAGTGCGCTAGTTTTTAGTCTGCTCACCGCTCCGCATAGATCTGACTACGCGACACATTTGACTACTCTTTTCTCTGCGTGTCCGGCTATGATTCCATCCTCGTATTTTTGTGAGTCTTTGGATATTGTGCCACTGGATGTGGTGTCTCTTTCATACACCTATATGCCACACTCGTTCGCACGGATTTACCCACCACCATTTGATGACCCTTTTTTCCACCTGTCAATGACCATGGTTAGGCCACATGAGTTCTATCGCTTGCATATGTTGTCATACCCGGGAGCATTCAACTCTATTAGTACTTATGCTGAACGGTTTCCCTTGGCATATATTCATGCCAAGAGTGATTGTATCAATTATAAAATTTGAACTACCACTTTGAAGCCTATGAAAATCAACTTTGATTTTAAGGCTCCCGTACCCCCGGACTTAACTCCTTTATCCTCTGTATTTGGGTTGAGTCACATAGTGCATGGGTTCACACCGCGCGATAGCGATATATTTAGGCACACTTGTAATAAGTTACTATATATAGTTGTCTTATGATTACTTATATTGTTGTTGCTCGGCGAATGAGATCGTGCACGGATTTAAAGCACAAGTGCCTTTTGACTTGATTTCATTTCCACTGTCCGATAATCCAAGTCAACTCGCACTAATTTATGTCCCCCATGTTCAAAATTTATATAAGCACAGTAGTGAAGCGCTAGCAATACAAATTATATTTTATCAATTTCATGCTAGTTTATATAGAAGAGCATCTCACTATATAATTTGCGATTTAGTTTTGGTGTGTCTCGTCCCTGAACGGTTGCCTTCAGGCACAATAGAAAGTTAGCGAGTTGGTGAGCTGGATCTTTTGCGTATATTAATGAAATTAGAAGAACACGCATATCGTTTGAATTTTTCCACTTATTGGGGTAATACTCCTATTTTTAATGTTCCTGACTTAACGTTATATGTCTCTCCACCACTTGAATTATCTGCATGTCTGTTTGGTTCCACCTTGCTCTTTTATGGTTTGGGTAGTGAGTTTGTGCCTGGATCGCTCTCTTAATCGGTCTTCACTGGAGGTACATTGGTAGTTAATGTAGAAACTTATCTTCCTTTATTGCCTAATGCATTTCCAATGGTCCCCAGGACCAACTTTTTGCATGACAGGATACTCCAGGTTGTTGTGCTCTCTTCTCCAAGTGGTGATATATGCTGCTACGTGCTTCTTGTGGATGAAGCTCTCCTATATCGGTACTTTCAGACCAACTCATCGGTGATGAGTACTTTTGAGCGAGGGAGGATTGATGGAGACGACGGCCCACAATATTTTGAAGACGGCGACGTCATGCTTGCGGACGACCATGTGGAGCGTCGCCATAATAGCCATCCTGAACGCAAACCTATATATTATTAATTAATAATTATTATCGCAATGTTATTTTTCATTTCATGTATGATGGGTGCTTATAACCATCAACTTTATTTTTATTTCATGTTCTTAATTATTGTAATTTTTATGTCATGATGGGTGCAAATAGACATCATGAGTAGGTTAATTTTTTATGGTGGAGATTGAGTGGTGTAGCCTATATATAGGCATGTATGTTTCATATTTTGATAATTGAAGAAGAAGAAGAAAATATTGAAATACTAATCTTTGAGAAAGATCCCTCTCTCCCTCTCCTCTTGGCCGACCCCCCTTCTTCCTCTCCTTGTTTGGCCGCCGGCCACTTCCCCTCTCCTCTCCCTATTCTATATTCCTAATCCTTTTCTCCTTGCCATCCCAAAGTCGACCACCACCTCCCTCTAACCCGAGCCCCTCTTCAACAGCACCCCCAATCCGTCGGTCACCTCTTCCCCTAACATACCCGACCACCACCCTCCATCAACAAGCCCGAGCCCCTCCTCAAAACCGCAAACCCCTCCCAATATTAGCCCAACCCGGCCACCAACCCTAGCTGCCAACCCCTCCCCCTCCACCACAAAATCCGACCACCACCTTCCATAACAACACCAAAGAAAACCTACCACCTTTCTCTCTCCTGCCATATATAGATATATATTGCCATATCTAGAAGATCTCTTCATGGCGGAATTCCAACTCCGGCGTGACGCGATGAAGGAGGACGAGTTTCTCTCCAACGATGTGACTCCGGCGGAGCTGTTGAAGAACGATCCATGCCGAGAAAACGGAATCATCCATTCTGGTTGGGTAACGAAAATTTCCACTCTTGCATGTTTCTTTCCTTCGATAATCTTGTGGTGGATATTTGTGGCATGCAATTTGGATAGCATTAATTTCTTCATGGGTTTCTTCGATCGGTTGTGTTTTTTTGATTGATTTGATTTTCAAAAAGGGTTTGGTGAGCCCTCGTTTTCTTTTCTTGGGAGAGATATACCTTCTCCGAATCATATTTTATTTGGTAGATCTCTTTTGGTACAACACCGCTCGTTCGGATCGGGTGGGTCCTTTTAGCCGGAAAGTGTATTGGCCTATCGCCTCTATTCAATCCTAAACAATTTGGCTACCCGTACGCTAGCATTTAATTGATATAATTAATAATGTGGTGCGGCGTAGAACGGTTGTGCGGTTATAGGATTTGGATCGTAGAGAGATAAGCATGCTAGCCCGTAGATATATTTTGGTGTCAATGTGCAAGCCTGCATCAGGTCTCTAAATTAGTAGTCAATTTTATCAGGCACTTGTCCTTGTAGAACTCAACGATATAACCTTTGTCATATAATTGACTTATGCTTATCAAATTATGTTATAATCCTTCAACATAAGCCACGTCTATGAAAGAGACTATGATATTGGAGATCTTACCATAGCCTTTCGTAATTCCCCTATCAGACCCTCCAAAGATAACTTTTGGTCCGTCTTCAACTAGGGTGAATTCTCGCAGTAGGCTTCTTGTCTTAGTCATGTGCCAAGAGCATCCACTGTCCAAATACCATATCAGAGTTTTATTGGCCTTTGGACATACCTGCAACCATAAATCATTTTATCTTAGGAACCCAAACATATTTAGGTCATGGGTTCTTTGTTAGCTTGGCACCACTAGGAACATTAACATTGCAAGTGGTCAGTCTCGCACTGTTAACTCGTTAAGCTTCAAAATAAGCATGGTTGAACAACCAATCTGCGCCAAAATGACCAATTTTGCCGCACCACCAACAGTCAAATCAGTTGTACCTTCTCTTGTGCTCCTGTTTTACCTTTTAAATTTAAGGTCTAACAGGGGCTACAGACTCTGAGGTGAAAGCCTCCTGATTGGAGCAAACACAAGGCTTCCCAGTCTCCCTAGCCTTGGATACAATAGGTTTGGCTTTCGATGCCTTCTTATAATTAGGTCCATGAACATAAGGACCATACTCTTTTAGAGTTATCTCTTTGTAAGGATCCTTGAACATACGTGCCCCAAAGTCTCGGGGATGGTTTCTTCTTAGGCTCTACATAGGTGGGCCTAGCAAAGTGCCCATAGGAAGTCTTAGAGTCATATTTTTGTGTGGAGAAAATATCCTTCTTAAAGGAGGGTTGACTCTGAGGTGCCTTCCCTTTACCTTTGGCGGTGGCTCTCTTAGTAGCCTTACCCTTTTTAGATATGTGGCCAAGACCACTGCCCTTCTTTGGAGCGGAAAATTCATTGAGCAGAGGGAGAATAATTCTCGGCTTGGAGTAGCTTTCAACAAGTTTTCTCTCTGCAAAGAGCTTTTCTTATAGCTCATCTAAGTATTTCTCTTTTAGGCTTTGTTGGAACACCCTAGTTTGGATTTGGCTCAGGATCACTATGTCTTTAGGACTTTTAGATTGGCCCATCATGTATAGTTAAGGGTCATAGGATGTGCTAAGTCAGAGGCTCTCAAAGATTGAAGAAATCAGCCAAGAGAAATTCAGTCAAGAGAAGAATTTAAGAATTCAACCTTGGCATCGATCTCAGATCGACGAGATGAGTTCAGGCGTCGAGCTGAGATCGACGATCTCTGAGCTCAGGTCCACGAGGCGTCGAACTCCACTCGACGATCTGTGAGTTCAGATCGACGTTTTCTATCCCAGACCATCTCCAATATCTCTTGAGCTCAGATTCGACGATAGTTGAGCTCAGATCGACGATCATCTTGTTGAGATCGACGATTTCTGCCATCACACTGAACGCAAGTTCCCAAGCAAGATTTTCAGGATAACCTTGGTCCAATCAAAGTGAGTTGTTCATATTCCTAACACAGCTTTATTACAGGATAGTTAGAAGAATGCATTTATGGAGATTATAGCCGTTGGAGTAACTAAGAGGCACCAGTAATTTCAAATGACCGTTGGCCTCCTATCAGAATATATACACAGAGATACAGAGGAACAAATAGAGGAGAAAGTAGTGAAAACAGAACAGAGAAGAAAAGAAAAGAAAATAGAAAGAGATACAGGAATCAGTGTTCCAGGAAGAACTCAACATCACCTGTATAGCCAGTGTACTCTTCTCAGATCTACTGTTCCAGGAAGCCTGAAGAGACAACTACTCTACATTAGTCTGAAGGCTTACTGGAAGATCAACATCATCAAGGCTTCATCATTCACACTCCAAGGCAACTCACATTTCATTTCTTGCTGAAATCATCATTTGCTGGAGCATTCATTCATTGAATACCTATCACCCTTTGCAAAGCTTCCACTCCTGAACTCTTGCTAATCTCAGGGGGAGCTTTGACAATATCATCAAAATCCACTTGTGCTTCTCTTTGATTGTTGAACAGAGAAGACAACATCAACTCTTCCTTCCCCACTATACAAAGGGTTCTTGAACTCCCTTCAAAAGTTCTGCTTGTTTTTGAGCACCTTATCAAAAGCTTATTGGTGGCAAGACACCTGATCAAAAAATCCAGTTTGGTTTTTGAGCACCTTATCAAAAGCTCATTGGTGCCCAGGACACCTGATCAACTCATCCTGTAGTATATTCCTACCAAGGGTGGTAGAAGAGTGGACTACCCAAGTTTAGGGGAACCACTATAAAATTCTTGTACCATCTGGTTTGCCTTTATTTCTTTTCTTTATTATTCTTGTTGTGTGTTTGCTCTAATCTCTAGGATAGATCTCACTTTCAATTGGTATCAGAGGCAGGTTGGTTATACAACAACTAAACCATCACTAGATTGGTTGTTTATACAGGCTAACACCTAAACCAAAAGATCTCTCTTTTGATCCATCCTAGTTAGATTAATTATTTTGTTTTTCACATAGCAAGAATATGGAATATTCTAGCACCAGATCTCCTAAGTGCAACATAAACAAATTTGCACTTTGGAAGACAAGAATTAAGTCATTTATGGACAATATTGATGAAGAAATATTTTATGCCATTATGATAGGTCTCCCAACCTCAGCAACAATAACCAAAAGGGCCAGGCTAGCTGATGCAAGAGCCATGAATATCCTAGCACAGTCATTATCTGATGACTTGTTCCAAGAAGTTGTTGAATGCTCAACAGCTAAGGAGATATGGGATTCTCTTCATCAAATGGCTTCTAAACCAGTGGATGGAACAACAGAAAGAAGCCACAACATCCTATTTGAAGGAGGAGAATCAGTATCCCTAGATGTTATTTGGGATGTATCAGATGAATCATCATCATTTGAAGATGAAGAGGAGGAAGCAAGGGCCAAAAAATTCTGCTTAATGGCCATCAATACTTCCTGCAGCAGTTCAGAGGCTGAACAAATAGAAGGAAAATCAAAACCTGAAGCGGATCAGGTATTATCTAACTTTTTTTCAGTTCAGTTAACTTAGAACTTCAATTTTGTTGTCAAGATTCAATAAAACCTGAGGAGGAAACAAAACTTCTCAGAGGAATGTTTTCATAATATATTCAAAGGAAGAAGAAACATTTTAATCGACGAAATGAGTTCAGACCGTCGAACTCAGATCGACGATCCTATATAAAATAGTCGAACTCAGTCTGATTTTTCATAAATTTGATTTATAATTATAAGGATAAACTATTTAAAATATTTTCAAATCCTTTTCCTATTTGGAACAAATTTATTAGGAAACATCTTTTATTAGGACTGCTTCTATCTTTTTGATATCTTGTTCAAAATTATGTTGGGATTTCTGTATGAGAATTCTCTGTCAGATAACTTTATATTTCTTATAGATCTTTTTTTAAATTCATCTAGATTTAGTCCTCTACTCTAGTTGCATTAGTCAGCAGTGATCATGGCACTGAGTTTGAATCTCTTATGATGAAAAGAAATTCTATAGGAAGGAAGATATCAGACTTTGTTTTTCAGATTCAGAACCCTAATAATATTTGCTGAACAAATATCATTTTTCTACTAACATATCCTTTTCAAGGAGAGAGCAATCTCTACCACAGCTTTCTGCAGGTACCATCTATAAGAGTTAGCTTGATTACTCAATCAAAATCCAATTTTCAAAGTCATCTCAGACTCCTCCAATCATAGTTACTGCATCAACATAGGGGGAGATTGTAATGTTAGTAGCAGTTAGTTTTAAACAGCAACAGAAGACAGCAATGCAAAGCTTTTTTTTATATCTTATGCTTTGTAATAGTTATTGTAATATTTTCATTTTCATGTAAATAGTAATCCTAACCCAAATAGGGGGAGATTGTTGGAACACCCTAGTTTGGATTTGGGTCAGGATCACTATGTATTTAGGACTTTTAGATTGACCCATCATATATAGCTAAGGGTCATAAGATGTGTTAAGTCAGAGGCTCTCAGAGATTGAAGAAATCAGCCAAGAGAAATCAGTCAAGAGAAGAATTCAGAATTCAACCTTGGCATCGAGCTCAGATCGACGAGATAAGTTCAGGCATCAAGCTGAGATCGACGATATCTGAGCGCAGGTCCATGAGGCTTCGAACTCCATTCGACGATCTCCGAGCTCAGATCGACGTTTTATGTCCAAGACCAGCTCCAATATCTCTGAGCTCAGATCGACGATAGTTGAGCTCAGATCGACGATCATCTTGTTGAGATCGACGATTTATGCCATCACACTGAACGCAAGTTCCCAGGCAGATTTTCAGGATAACCTTGGTCCAATCAAAGTGAGTTGTTCATATTCCAACACAGCTTTATTACAGGACAGTTACAAGAATGCATTTATGGAGATTATAGTCGTTGGAGTAACTAAGAGGCACCAGTAATTTCAAATGACAGTTGGCCTCCTATCAGAATATATACACAGAGATACAAAGGAACAAATAGAGGAGAAAGTAGTGAAAATAGAACAGAGAAGAGAAGAAAAGAAAATAGAAAGAGATACTGGAATCAGAGTTCCGGGAAGAACTCAACATCACCTGTACAGCCAGTGCTCTTCTCAGATCTACTGTTCCAGGAAGCCTGAAGAGACAACTACTCTACATCAGTCTGAAGGCTTACTGGAAGATCAACATCATCAAGCTTCATCATTCACACTCCAAGGCAACTCATATTTCAGTTCTTACTGAAATCATCATTTGCTGGAGCAGTCATTCATTGAAGACCTATCACCCTTTGCAAAGCTTCCACTCCTGAACTCTTGCTAATCTCAAGGGGGAGCTTTGACAACATCATCAAAATCCACTTGTGCTTCTCTTTGATTGTTGAACAGAGAAGACAACATCAACTCTCCCTTCCCCACTATACAAAGGGTTCTTGAACTCCCTTCAAAAGTTTTGCTTGGTTTTTGAGCACCTTATCAAAAACTCATTGGTGGCAAGACACCTGATCAAAAAATCCAGTTTGGTTTTTGAGCACCTTATCAAAAGCTCATTGGTGCCCAGGACACCTGATCAACTCATCCCGCAGTGGATTCCTACCAAGGGTGGTAGAAGAGTGGACTACCCAAGTTTATGGGAACCACTATAAAATTCTTATGTCGTCTGGTTTGCCTTTATTTCTTTTCTTTATTATTCTTATTGTGTGTTTGCTCTAATATCTAGGATAGATCTGACTTTCAGGCTTAATGTCTCAGCCGAGCATTTCAATTCCTCTTTCAAGGAGTGAACTTCATCTCTGAGAGGAAGTAATTTTGCAATTTCCTCCTCCAGGCTTATTTCTATTGCCTTGAGGGAGGCAATCTTTTTTGCTTGCTTTTTGACTATCTTGCAGCATTTGTCAAAAGCTTTCAAAAGTTCCTGATGCTGAGCCATCAAGTCGGAATTGTCTTCCTTAGAAGAATATCCTTTATGAGCATCAGTTGACGTTTCTGATTCAGAGAGTATCATGTGAAAGTTTACCATCATGTGATACTTGGAGTCGTCGACTTCCTCATCTGATCGAGCCATAAGCCCAAAGTAAGATACTTCATTCTATGAACTGGATTCACTTGAGTCGATGTCACTAAAATTCATTGACTTCTTGACGACGAAGCTTTTCTCTTCCTTCCTCTTGCCCTTGAAGGATCTCTTCTCTTCTTTCTTTGATCCTTCCTTCTTTTTGTACGTACACTCCGCAATCATGTGTCCTATCTTATTACAACAATAACACATAACATTAGAGGAAGAATGTTTATTCGGTTTAGATTTATGTTTGTCCCCTTGGTTGTAGTTCTTCTTGGAGCGTTCACCATCACGATGTGATCTTCTGAACTCAGAGGAGGATGATTGATTCTTCATTTTGCCTCCTCTTACTCAGCAATCTTTTGAACTACATAGAGATGAGTGAGAACTCTCTGTTAGATAGCTCAGGGCCTAGCGTGCTTGGCTCAGAGTCTTCTAGGGTGTTTGGAGCACATGTCCTTGCTGGTGACACGACTTTAGACTTTCTCGAACCTTCAGCCTTCAAAGCTACTGACTTCTCTTTGCTTGAAGTCCTGATGTTTTGATCCTTCTTCTTTCTGGTATTCATCTAGAGTTCATAGGAGAGCAATTTTCCAAAAAGGTTCTGAGGGTCAATCTCTGGCAACTTTCCAAACTCCCTAATGGCTACAACTTTTGTGTCCTAGTCCTTTGTCAGGGATCTCAGAAATTTTTCGTTGAGCTCGCCATTAGTGAATGTGCGGCCATAGTTTCTAAGGTTGTTGACAATCTTGAAGAATTTATCGAAGCTATCTGTAATAGTATCATTTGATCCGTGCTTGAATGCTCGTATTCTTGATTGAGCAATGATAAGCGATCGTCTCGAACTTCTTCGGTACCTTTCATAAGCACAACAAGACAATCCCACATATCCTTGGTAGATTTGTTGTGGAATAAGTTTTGAAGCATAGAGTCGTCCACTGCACTGGCTATGATATTCTTTATTTTCTTATCCAAGGAGACCAAAGAAATTTCATCCTTCATCATATCCATCATCTTCTTAAGGATCATGACGGTTGGATTCAGAGCTGAAGGCTGAGTAGGAATATGAGGTTATTCTTCAACAATCTGAAATATTCTGGGATTTACGGCCTCCATGTAGAATCTCACTCTTTCTTTGCACATAGAAAAAATCTCCATAGTACACATTGGTAGCTTCATAAACGACATATCCTTGCTTTTGTCCATAGCCACGAAGCAGAATCTCTAGACACTAGATGGGATATCTTGTTCAATGTGTTAACCTTATACCGAATAAAACACCCCTCTGATACCAATTGAAAGTATCTATTGTCTACCTAAATCACCTATAGGGGGTGAATAGGTGATGTCTGTTTCTTTTCGCAGAATAAAAATACTTTAAAAATGAGAGCACACAAAACACGGAGATTTATAGTGGTTCCTTGAGTTGGGTACGTCAACTGTCCCGCCTCGCCTATCTACCACGAAGGGCTAGATTCTGCTACTTCACCTTTCTCATATTTCAATAAATCTTACACCTCGAAGCCGCAACTCCTATAACTCGGAGACGACGCTCCTACCACTTGGAGAACAACTTTTCCTATAACTTGATCCAAACATGGATCTACAACTCGGAGAGCAAACCTCCTACAAATATAAAAGAAGATTTACACAATAAAGATTACAAATAATCCAATTTAGATCTAGGTCTTCACTCTGTCGTTCTTCGAATAGGTTGAACTTTAATAATCTTGGAGAACACGGAAGATCTAAAAGCTTTAAAGACTTGGATCTTGAATCTCGAAATGATTTGATCGTAGGGAATAGAGATCATCAGAGAACAACGATCCAGTCAAATCGGGTGAGGAAGATTGAATCGTGCACATTGCTTGCGTCGACCAACGGTATTCACAAAACATACAGGAGCCGACGGAAAATCTCGATCGGGAATGTTCTTGGAGTATGTTAAGCATGATTAGGAATGATGAAAAATCCTCCCTATGTATTTATAGAGATCCTCTTAGGCAACGACTATAAAAGAATTTCCAAAACAAGACATTCGAAAACACGGCACATGGCGTATCGTTCAACCTGAGCCGAATTATGAAAAATCTGATGAAAAAATAACCCGTCATTTTCATCAAGTATCGTCGAGTATAGCTGAGTATACTCACCGAACTAGTAGTGATATTCGATGAAATTCACTTAGAGAAATTTAGCTCGTTCCAACTTGCCACTCGACGATAGGCAAAAGTTATACTCGACGAATTCGACGAGTATCAACTAGTATACTCGACGAATTCGATGAGTATTGGCTAGCTCACTCGACGCATTTGATGCATGACTCAGTGATAGTCGACAAATTTAACTTATAAAATCCTAAGTAAATTCGAATTGATTCGACTAATTCGTCGGGTATCGACTAGTATATTCGGCAAATTCGGTGAGTATCGTTAGATACATTTGACGAATTCGATTAGTATATACGGGAATACTCGATGATTTTTACTTGACGGATTTTCCAACTCTCAGAGATTTTACCTCAAGTACAATATGATGAATTCGCCGAGTGTTAGAAAGTATACACGACAAATTCAACGAGTATCAACGAGTGTACTCGACGAATACGACAAAAATCCCTTACAATACTCGATGAATTTTACTTGGGTAAAATTTTTGTTCTTCTGATTCCAAGTCCTTCTTCCTGGATCCTTCTCATGCACTTGGATAGAAGTACACCCCAATAGAGATATTACACGTGAGTCAACACATTGGCTTATGCAATGAAGGATTACATTGTATAGTCCTGTGTTTATTTACCCACCATAACCTAACATTGGTGTATACTTAACAATGTAGACCTGCAAGTACATAACTGAAAATACAACATCAAATACAATCTCAATTCATCTTAGCTCAACGGGACCCTTCTTTAAATCAGGGTTATTGTGGATACAATACCCAACAGAAATTTGCGAAAACACAACTCTATGGTGCTTTCATAATGGAAGTATGTGTTTGTACAACCCCGTGTTCCCCGAGTGGGTACCCAAGCCAGTTGAGCGGACCAGGGCAGTCCGCCCATATCAGAACAGCGAGCGAGCTCTGAGTGACCGGCTCGCCTTCGCCAAGGATAGCAGACGAGCCAGGCGAACTGGTCCTCTTATGCCATACCCGCCCAGAGTTCGTTGGGCTGAGCTCGGCATTCGCCGAACTTAGCCCCATGCAAGGGTCACCATCCTAAGCTCGTCGTTCGTCAAATGGAGCTCACCGGCCTAAGCTCGTCGTTCGTCGAGCAGAGCCGGAGGGGGACCCAGATTTCAGCGGCCCCTGTTCGTTAGAGGGGCGAGCGGGGAGGGTTGGCTCGTATTCTCCTCAAGGGATCTCGGCCAGAGGCCAGCGAGCAGGGGCAGCCAGGCCCGTGCTCGCCAAATACTGGGCAGAAGGGGTGAGTGTCAGCTCTATCGAGCACTCGCAGCCCCATTTTACCCCCGCTCTCGTCACACTCCTGGCAATAACGTCGAGTTATGTCACCCTACTCAACACTCGCATCGCCCTCCTGGCCAAGGCATTGAGTAATCATTCTCTACCCACCACCCTTGGGTTCCTTAGCTCCCGCCCGAGGTAGGTTGGCCGACTCGCACTCGTCCGGTCTCCCATGAGGTATTTTTTACCATTTTCCCCGGTTGGTCTGCCCCTAGCCATTCATAACAGCGGAGTTACGATGTTGGCAGGATAATATGGACTGCACATAGCTGTTCAAAATAGTGGAGGTTGGATACTTGCAAACCGTCTTCAGAAATCCTATAAATAGACCCAAGGCGGCACCTCATAAGGCAGGCTTTTCTTGTCCCCTGATCTTCTTGCACTTTTTGAGGGAGCCTTAGCTCGGTTTCTGGATAAGGGAGGGGAAGCACTTTGAGATCTACCGGGTGTGTGGTGGGACCTCCACGCCGAGCCCTTGGGTTTACTCACAGTTCTTCTTGCTTAGTCTTTTGGCTTGCAGGAGAGAAGTAGGTATGCGATCACCCCTTCCCCAAGGGTGAACTCCACAAGAGACCGAATTCTCGGTTTCAACATTCTAGTACGGTGAGCATGGACCGTGATCAGCATAGAAAATCTAAAACAAGCTCGATGACTGGAGGAGAAGGGCAAGGTTCGTACATGGCCAACTCGCCACCACCTCCCCCTCTCACCACAATGGGGATGTTCGAGGACTTCAGGCAGGAAGTACTCAGTTTGGTCTGATTTGCACTCGGCGTATGTGCTGAGTACTCGACACCAGCAGTCCCTATCCTCACAGTTCCAGCTCTCGGCGAGGATGCTCTCGGCAGGCGGGATGGGAAAGAAGTTGCGGAGAAAGGAAGATACGGCAAGCTCCCCAGGAGAGGGCTTTTCCTGGGCTCGGGGAGCAGCGGCAGGTTCGGCGAGATGGTGGTGCAAGACCCCCTAGCTTTCCCAGTGGGGGGAGGCAGCCCCTTCAGCGAGTTGATCTCCTCTACACCAATTTCGGATGGGTTCAGGAAGCCCTAGATGTCTTACTACACCTGGAAGGGGGACACAGTCCAGCACATCCTGTGGTTTGAGGACGTGGTCTCGATCTAACAGATGTCAGACGGGTTCAAGTGCAGGCTCTTCGCTATCACTCTTAAGGAGAAGGCAATGGAGTGGTTCCATCAGCTACCGGCCAACTCCATCTACTGCTTCGAGGACCTACATTGGGGCTCATGTTGAGGTTCACCACTTTTAAGAGGAGGAAGAAGGAGTCAGAGTCCCTATTCCATATCAAGTATGGGGTGAATGAGACCTTGTAGAGCTACGTCGATCGCTTCCAAGAGGAGGTTACCCAAGTCCAAGTGATGTCGGGACACACCCTAATGATGGTCTTCACATTGGGGTTGCAACAGGGTTTCTTTAGGATGGAGCTGAAGAGAGTGCCACCCCACTTCTATGAGGAATTGGTGGAGAAGGCAGCAAGGGAGGTCTTCAGGGAGACGTCGAACCCAGATTTTGCCCGGAAGTTGGCCAGATGGGCCATGGAGGAAGAGAGCCCCAGAGGGGGCAGTGGTTAGGAGAAGAGGAGAGCCGAACCCCGGCAGAGGTAACAATAGCACCAACAGCCCAGGTGGGGGCATCAGGAGCCAAACCATATTCTAGATTGGAGGCCGGAGTGGCAAGACCAGGGGCCATAAAGAGGTTTCCACGGGGGAGACCATCACCAGGGGGCAGGGCCAATTTCACCCTACAGGCGGGAGGCAGGCCAAAGGCCACCTCTCCCCGATCAGGAGGAAGGGAATTCCACGGCCATGTTCAGGGAGTGCCAGAGTTCCTCGGAGGAGGAAAATGATGAGAGGAAATATGGGGGTGGGGGAGGCTTCCCGCAACAGCAACAACAAGACTGATTACCTTCCAGGGAGTGATCCCTTTTGGATCGTTATTCATCCAGGAGGTCCTGCCTTATGCGGAGGAGTCATCTTCAAGAAAAGTGTGAAGACCGAGCAGATGTGGGGACCTGAGGAGGGATCAGAGTGATCCATGGCCCCTCATCAGGGTGGGAGTCGAGGATTCCAGGGAGACCCTAAGGAGGCTAGGGAATGCAAGTCAAGTCTCCACACCATGTACCACAGGAGCGTTGGCTCCACGTCCCAGACCCCACCCCCGAAGGAGAAGATTACCTTCTCGAGGAAGGACATGTTGGGTCATAAGGATCCCTTTTGCGATGCGTTAGTCATCCAGATGGCCATTAAGAATTTCACTGTCTCCCGGATCCTCATCGTCAATGGGAGCTCGGTCAACGTCATCTTCAAGAAGGCATTTGACGTGATGAAGGAGGAGGCCAAAAGGGCTCTCATCACCAACTGATGGCCTCAGTTAGTGATGACGGACCCTTGTTCGGGTCGGGGAGAGGAAGGAGGTAGAAGGAGGAGTGGGACTCCATGTCACTCTGGAGGGCAGTCCCGCGCCTATCGATTCGTCAGACTCTTTACCACAACTCTCATCACCATGGATGCCTCCACGGTGAGGGTTTGGGGTGCAACTACAACACCATCTTTGGGAGGCCTATTATTAGGGTTACCTCATCTAAGGTTTAAGGTTAAGCACCTTCGCAGCAGTCGCTATGATGTGGTGCATCTTATTATAATTGATTGGCCTCATCCTTCCACCAGTGCCTGAAGTTCAACACTAAGGGAATCCAGGTCCAGGGAGACCCCACTCTTTGGGGTGAGGTGGCTAGGGTTGCGGGTTCGGGAATGTTAAACAGGCGCGAGAGGCTTTGGGGTGTATCATAGACGCTTGGGGTCGGCTGGTTGCCGTGGGCCGTGAACATTTTTTTGTCCATCAAGGAGCAACTCTTGGCTCTTTATCAGGAGGAAGCCGCAACCAAAAAACAGGAGATGGAGCAAAGGATGGAGTCCTTTCGAGCCGTGGGTGGAGCATGAGGCTGGCAGGGAGGAGATGGAGGTAGAGGGGAACTGCGCTCGGGAGGAGGAGGTGGAAGAAGTCCGGGAGTCGGCCAAAGCGATGGTTGTAGAGGAGGCTGAGGAAGAAGTCCTTGCCCTGGGAGGGGAGGACGTTGAAAAATGTGGGAGTAATCCCGTTTGGAGGCAGTAGATGAGGTGGTGGAGACGGAGGTTCTTACCCTGAGAGGCAGGGTAGAGAAGGTTCACATCAGTGGGGGGCTGACCCCGAAGACCCAGGGCAGGATGCTAGAGTGCATCCAAAAGAATGTTGACATATTTGCCTGGATCGCCATGGAGATGCCATGGATCGATGCTGACATGGCCTGACATCACCTCAACCTAGACCCGGGATCATGCCCCATCCAGTAAAAGAATAGGTCCATTGCGGACAAGCTGGCTGAGCCGATCAGGGAGGAGGTGGCCAAGCTTCTCAAGGCTGGCTTTGTATCTGAAATACAATACCTCAGCTAGGTCTCCAATATAGTCATGGTTAAAAAAGGAGACAAGCGGTGGCGTATGTGTGTTGAATTTTTCTTTACGTAATAAATCATGCCCCAAGGACTGTTATCCAATGCCTCAGATCGACGCGCTGGTTGACTCAGCCGTCGGTTTTCCTGTAATGAGTTTTCTAGATGCATTTTCAGGTTACCACTAGATCAGGATGCACCTTCCCGACATCAAAGAGGTCTCCTTCATCACCGAAGATTGGTGTTACTGCTAAAAAATGATGTCATTTGGGCTAAAGAATGCAAGGCAACCTATCAGAAGATGATGGACAGGGTCTTCCGATAGCAAAGGGGGAGGAACCTGGAGGTATACGTAGATGACCTCATGATCAAGAGTCGAGATGTTGACTCTAACCTTCAGGACTTGGAAGAAACCTTCACCACCCTACGCAAATATAAGATGTGGTTGAACCCCCTAAAGTATGTCTTTGGGGCGAGCAGGGAAAAATTTATAGGCCACCTCCTCACCCCTGCATGTGTATAGCCCAACCCTGACAAGGTGAGGGAGATCATGGAGTTGGGATCACCATGGAATGCTAAGGAGGTGCAGCGGTTGACCGGGAAGCTGGCAGGAATGAGCAGGTTCCTCTCCTGGGCCGGGGAGAAGTGCTCCCCCTTCTTCAAAACTTTAAGGGGAGGCCAGAAGTTTGAATTGACAACGGAGTGCGAGGAATCATTTCAAGCCTTGAAGAAACAATTAACTCAGGCCCCCCTGCTCCAAGGGTCAAAGGAGTGGGGGGACCTATCTTTGTATCTAGGGGTCAGAGCAGAGGCCTTGAGCTCCGTCCTGGTTCGGGAAGAGGGGAAGAGGCAGCTCCTCATATACTATGTGAGTCAGGTCCTGAGGAAGGAAAAACTTTGGTATCCCATCTTGGAGAAACTGGCCTTCGCACTGGTCATCTCAGCTCGGCGACTCAGGCCCTACTTCCAGGCACACTCGATCTGAGTAGTGACTGACCATCCCTTCCGCAACATATTCGAGGGGTGGAGCATTCCAGCAGGTTGGATAAGTGGTCAGTGGAGTTGAGAGAGTTCAATATCTCTTTCATCCCCCGCCTCTCGATCAAGGCCTAAGCAATGGCCGATTTCCTAGCAGACTACGTGGTCGAAGTGGCGGAGGCGGAACTCACTCATCCAACTCCTTGGAAGGTAATGGTAGATGGCACTATGGGGAGGCATTCCCTGGGAGTGGGGGTGATCTTAGAGAGCTCTCAGGGAATAAGGATCGAGCAAACGGTGGTGGTATACTTTCCCATCACCAATAACCAAGCCGAGTACGAGGCAGTGATCGCGAGGCTACGCCTAGCTTGAGATATGGGAGTGCTTTATGTGGAGTTCCTCACTGACTCCATGGTGGTGGCTTCTCAGACCAACAGGGAGTTTGAGGCGAGATAGCCTACCCTACAGTTATATTTGACAAAGTTAAAGAGGGTCGTCAGTATGTTCCAGACCTTGTCCATCTGACATGTCCCGGGAGGAAAATAAGTAGGCGGATCAGCTAGCCAGGCATGGCCCTCTGGTGGGGGTGCCATCACCGACTTGTTCCACCCATCCATCGAAGAAGGGGAGCTGATGGAGGTGGATCAACACCCCTCGTGGATGGACTCATTCACGACCTTCCTTTCCACGGGAGAGTATCCAAAAGGGATGTACAAGAAGAAATTCAAGTACAAGTCGACATACTACCTCATGCGTGATGGGAAGTTATACCGAAAGACCCTCTCAGGGATGTTGGCGCATTGCATGGCTTATAGGGAGGTCCCGAGGATCTTGGAGGATATCCACTCCTGGGAGTGTGGGATCCACTCCAGGATTCGAAACCTGGAAGGAAGGATCATCAGGCAAGGGTACTTCTGGCCAACCCTGAGCCATGACACCACAGAGTTCACAAAGAAGTGTCACAAGTGCCAGCTGTTTGCTCCCCTCCAACTACAACCGGCCCAACACCTCAGAAGCATCATGGGGCCCTGGCCCTTTGCAATCTGGGGAATAGATTTGGTAGGGCCTTTTCCCCAGGCTAGCGGACAGAGTAGATTCTTGTTGGTCATGATTGATCATTTTTCCAAGCGGTTGGATGTGACAGAATTGGCTAAGATGACTTCCCAGGTTATCTGGAACTTCATGTGGGGGGAGATTATCTGTCGGCATGGGTTTCCCCAGGCCATTGTCATGGACAACGGGCCTCAGTTCGTTGGCGCCGAGTTCATCAGTTTCTGTGGGCAACTCGATATCGATCTCAGGTTTGCTTCAGTTCACCACACTAGAACTAACGGGCAAGTGGAGGCGGCGAACAAGATCATCGTGAATATCCTCAAGAAGAAGTGGAAAACTTGAAGGGTAGCTAGGTAGAGCAGCTTCCTTCAGTTCTTTGGGCCCTAAGAACCACTCCCAACACTTCCACGGGAGAGACCCCCTTAAAGCTCTCTCATGGATACGAGGCGGTGCTCCCTATAGAGTTCGAGGCCCGTACATCCCGGTTGGTCGAGGCAGAGGCAGGCAAGGAAGAATGGAGAGAGGAAAATGAGGAGGAGCTGCAGCTCTCCCTCGACATGGTGGAAGAGCTGCGCGACCTCTCCACCATCCGGCAAGAAGAGGTAAAAAGAAGAATGGCTAAGTACTTTGACAAGCACGTCTGGGTCAAGCAGTTTGTAGAGGGAGACTTGGTCCTAAGAAAGGTGGATGCCGCAGGGAGGTCTGGCGCTGCGCGGAAGCTCAACCCCAAATGGGAAGGTCTGTACATAGTGCAGGAAGTATTTAGGTCAGGAGGGTAACGCCTTCGAAATGTGGAAGGAGAAACCCTAAGTCTCACCTGGAGCGATGATGACTTGAAATGTTTTTCCCTCGAGCCATGTAAGCGATGTTCCATTTTCTAATAATGTTTTTCTTTGTTATGCATGTGCTCCCGCCATGAATCATGCAAGCAGAAGTGTCCACTACCAAGACCCCGAGCAGATCCCATTATCAGGCTCCCACCTAGCTGGCAGGGCTGGATGTCGTACGTAGGAGTCTACCCAGACCCCGAGTAGATCATGTTGTCAGGCTCTCACCTAGCTGGCAGGGTTGGATGTCACTCGGATGAGTCTACCCAAATCCCGAGCAGATCCCACTGTCAGGCTCTCACAAAGCTGGTAGGGCTGGATGTCACTCGAAGGAGTATACACAGACCCCGAGCAGATCCCGCTGTCAAGCTCTCATCTAGCTGGAATGGCTGGATGTCACTCGGAGGAGTCCACCTGGACTCCGAGCAGATCCCGCTGCCAGGCTCTCACCTAGTTGGCAGGACTGGATGTCACTCCGGGAATCCACCTGAGCCCCCAATTGTCCAGCAAGAGCAGAAAGTCTCGGTGAATGTGGCGCCTAAGTTTGGGACCCAATCACTCAGACTACGAAGACAAAGGTCGCAGGGTCGTCGGGATGACCTTAACAGGTCAGTGAATTAGAAATGTCAACTCTGGCCTATGGTGTAGCGAACCCCCGGAAAGAAACCCATACAACGAGAACTCAGACCATGCCGAGACATCCGGGGGCCAACTCGGGTGAAGCCAGGTGGCATGGGTGCGAACTGAGTCGTCTCACCTGCTCTATACCGGAAATGGCGTGGCGCGCCTGGGAAAAGGATGCGGGTCGCTACTTGTGGTATACCTAACTATCGTGCTTATTGCTTTTAAGCCTAAGTCTAAGTCATGAATGAACATGTGACCTAGCTCGCAAGCAACAACGAATCAGAAGAGTCAAAATCAAATCGCGAGTGCGAAGAAGAAAAGACATTTATGTTATAGAGGCAAAACACAGTAAAACAGTATTTGGAAGTACATTGGATCAACCAAAAATTATCATTATTACAAATCCTGGGCCTTGGCCTGCGCACCTACTACAGCAGAAATAATGTTGGGCAAGGCGTGAGCTTTCGGCGAGGCGAGCCCCCGAGCGGCGAGCCCCCCTAAATGGGATGGTAAGGCATGTTGCCCGGATTCGGTACTAGAAGGAATAATTCCGGTGCCACAATACTCGCAGAAAGCTTCTCGCCCTTGTTCTTGATCAGGTCGGCTCACCGTAGAGTTTGGAGAGTATACTTTGCAGTGCCAGCGGTGTTCTTCTGCATCATAACTTCCAGCTCATACTTGTTGTAGTGAGCGAGCTGAAAAACGCTGCTAGACGGCGGCAGAGCGGCCACTGCGGCCTCCAACTCGTGCACCCGCACCTGCAGTGCTTGATTTTTCTACTCAATGGTTGAGATCTCAATGCCCAGTCAGCCAGCGTTCACCGTATCCTGCGAGAAGAAGGGTGACTGGGGTGAGCTGGAGGAAAAGCAACAGAAGATTAGTGCGAGTAAAGAAACGTACCACTCCTCCCAGATACTTGGTGAGGGCAGCCTCGGCTGCATCGGCTCGCTTCCTCTTAAGATCCTCCCCTTCCTGGGCAATTTTGCAGGCCACCTCCTTCTCATCGACCAGCTTCTTAAGTGGCGGGGTGTTCTTATCCAGCTGAGTTAGCCTCCTGCCCGTCATGTGGGCCAGCTCCATGTCTCGAAGCTGGGCCCGTGCTCTCTTATGCACGAGGGCTCGTGTGACCACCTAGTCATATACTGCAGCATCCTCCCGCCCATACAAGCCGAACGAGAAGTTGTAGGCCTCCCCGCTGATGGTATCCTGCTCCATCCAGCTCGGCAGTAGGGTGGAGATGATGGACATGTTCTCCTCTTTGTCCCACTGGAGGAGGGGGTTCCCCAACTCGTCGAGAGGATGCTCGCCGCAGATAAACTTGCAGTGCCCCCTCGGCATTGGCTTCACGGCAGGTTGCGCCTCTTATTGCGGCTCGGAAGTGTTGCCGCCCCGCCAAGGGGGACACTAGGCAAGGTGATCGCGGGGAGAGATCTCCAACAGGTTGATCTGCTGGTGCCTTGCCCTTCTCCAGACTCGTGGGCGTCGTGCTGCCCACAGTTTTTGTTTTCTTGGGCGGTGGCGGAGGCAGAGGTTGCTCGAGGCCAGACCGCTTCTTGACGGCGGGGACTGTGATCTCGCGGTGTGTGGTGGCCGCTGCCTCTGCGCGAGCGAGCGAGCTAGAGGCGAGTCATGCTCTCTCATACGGGGGTGCACTGGGATGTCACGCTCACCTGCGAGAAGTAAGAGACTTAGAATGTGAAGGAGACAAAGGAAAAGGAAGAAACACAAGCCACTTACCTTCCTCCGGCGGATGGGGGCAAGATAGTCCAGGTTCCTGTAGAGGAAAGTGACTTCAAAGTTCTTCCCGGTGAAGAACCCGCGTAGCTCCGGTTCATGGCCCCTCAGGCTAGGGGCGGTACCTCGCCTCGTTGAGCTGGATTGGCGAGAAGGGGACGTTGTCAAAGTCCCCCTTGCGAAGATTAATTTTTTGAGCCAGTTATGGCTCTTGTTGAGGGTCTCCCACACCTTGACATGGTTGCTGGAGAAGAAGGCGGTCCTATCCTTGTTCGCCCGGAAGGAGAACAGCTTGCGAAAGACCGCGAGGCTGAACTCAATCCTCTCCTCCCGCAAGAAGCAGGCGAACCCGACCACTAACGCGATGGAGTTGAGAGTCATCTTCCTGGGGAATACCCCGAAGTACTTGAAGATTAGGCAGACCTCTGGCCATAAGGGTAGCCGGAGACCCTCCTCAAAGTGTATTGTAGGCAATGCGAGTTCATCTGCGGAAAGGTCGTTGATCTTCTCTCCCTTCCCGGGTCGCCTTGCCACAAAACACGGTGGCACAAAGTTGCCTACGGCGTCCAGGAACTCGCGCTCGGTGATGGCGGCATGGGATAAATCATGCTCAGAGAAGGTCCAGGTGCACTTACTCCGCCCATCCGCGTCGCCGCTACCGCTACCCATCTCGCAGAGAATTTGCCGAGCGGGACTAAGAAGTTCTTGCAAGGGGATAAGAATGGGAGGAATTGTTAAATGCGGAATGTGAGAAGGAGGTAGGCCATACCTATTTATAGAATCAAAAATGGCGGGAAAATGTTTCGCCGACGGTAAAAGTGTGGATAACAAAATTAGCCCCATGTTTCGACTTTTGAACCCGACCCGGATTCTCATCAGCTCGTCAATAGGCCGCGAGGAGTTCTTGGACGCGTGCTGCTCTCATTTGCATCCGCATGAGAGGTGGGCGGCCATGATGCGGGCCCTCCAGAATCAGCGCACGAGTCATACAAACTTGCACCCGCAAACGACCGGCTCGCACCCGCCAAAACTAGATACGCGGGCCGAGCGAGCCAGCTCAATAACATCGCAGGAGCTTGAATAAGAGGTGGGCGAGAAAGGACACCACATATTCTCACCAAAATAAAATTAAGTAGCAATGCAATAAATGTAACGTGCGGTGAATATGAGCCCATTGGCGGGCGAGAGAGGTCCCAAATTATTACAAGCATTAAAATGTCCTTAACAAAGAAGTTTCATGATCCTAGTGCGCGAATTGATCCAAGATAGGGATGCGACCCAGGCCTGGCGATCAAAAGCGAGGAGGGAGTAGGCGGCTCAGTACTGAACCCATTTCCACCTGCACCACCCCCGCGTGCCAGATCGAGGTGGCACGCGAGGATAATGGTACTTGCGGACCATCGATTGCTCCTACTGGGCCAAGTCGACTTACTTAAAGGCGTGCTCGAGCCTCCCCTCGTCCTACGTGATGTGAACTCTCGGAGAGGTAACTCTATCCCCGTTAGTTGTATGCCTCGCCCCCTCCAGAGTCGCGAATCGCTCCTCTGCTCGGCTTTGTCCTTGTCCACCCTGTTGGAACACCCTATTATTAATTTGGGTAAGGATCACTATGTGCTTAGGATTTTATTTTGACCTTGCTTTATAGTCTGATAGGTCAATTAGAATGAGTCTTAGGGTTAGTACTTAGGTTTGAAAGCTGCCCTCAAGACCTTCTAAAGATCAGGATTAAAGTGTTGAGACAAAGAAAATTTTCGTCGAGCTCAGGTCGACAAAACGTCGAACTAAGTTCGATGTTCTCTGAGCTCAGTTCTACAAGTCGTCGAACTCCGGCCGACGATCATCGAGCTCAGATCGACGTTCTGTTTCTAGCTGTTTTCCAAGTCGCTGAGCTCAGTTCGACGATTGTAGAGCTCAGTTTGACGATTTCTGTCTTCAGTTTTAAATCCAATCTCTGAGCTCAGTTCGACGATCGTGGAGCTAAGATCGACGACTTCTGTGAGAATCGACGCTTTTACAATTCAAATTCAGGACAGTTATGGAATTCATTCAGATTTATTTCCAGCATTTATGGCAAAGGATTTTGTAGCTGTTTTAAGCAATCTGGAGCAAATTTCAAGGAAGACTAAATGGAATGTTACTTAGGACTTTCCCTAGAGACAGTTGTCAATTAAGGAAGTCATTTATGACTGAGTAACGGCCATCTAAAGTCAGAATCTGATATACTCCATACAGAATGTTTTTGAAACATACACATGACTAACCGATTTGAAAAAAGATATACAGAAGAGAGAACAAGAAAATACACTCATCAAGAATTCATCTTTTGAGATATTCAGATTTACTGAGTAAAAATTCTTCATGAACACAAGAAACTTTTTCTGTGAAGGAGATCATCTGCTATTCTACTCCTTCAAGCTTCAAGTGTTCAAAAGCTTCTACATCAAGGACTCCAGACATCACACACTTCAGCATCCGCTTAAATCATCTATTGCTGGAGATCTGAAGCAACTGAAGGCCTATCACCCTATGCAAAGCTCATCTTCCTGAACCCTTACAGATCTCAGGGGGAGCTTTGACAACATCTTCCACTTGTCTTCTCTAAGATTGTTGACAGAGAAGAGCAACTAACCTTATTTTCTTTTTCCTTTCCCTCCTGTAAAAGGGTTTATCAAAACTCCCTTCAAAAGTTTTGAGACTGGTTTCTGAGACCTTGTCAAAACTCAGCGGTGGCAAGACACCTTATCAAAAAATCTAGATCTGGTTTTTGAGCACCTTATCAAAAGCTCATTGGTGCCCAGGACACCTGATCAACTAGTCCTGCAGTGGATTCCTACCTAGGGTGGTAGAAAAGTGGATGTACCTTGGTTGTTGGGGAACCACTATAGCTCCTTGTGTCATCTGGTTTGCTGTGCTTTGTACTTTGATGTGTGCTGTGTGATTTCTTATTTCCTGCTTTAGTTTTTACTTTACTGCAATCACCTTACACATATACATAAATCAAGACTTCCACTGCTTTACTATTTTAAATTGTAAATTATTTTAAAATACTCTATTCACCCCCCCTAGAGTTAAGATAGATCTTTCACTCACTTTCAATTAGTATCAGAGGGAGGTTGGTTCTTACAAGCTGACACCTGAACCAAAAGATCTCTGAAAAGATCAATCCTCTATAGAGGGGTATTACTTTTTGTATTATATTCATTTTCTTCAAAACCATGACACAGAACAAAGATTATGCTAGCACCAGACCTCCAGTGTGCAATCTTTCCAAGTTTGCACTTTAGAAGGCAAGGATTAGACTGTTTATGAATTCTATTGATGAGGACATTTTTAATTCTGTTTTGACAGTTTGTCCAAGACCTCTAGAGACCATAAGTACAAGTGTTGTTCCACCTCCCTCAGGAACAAATGCAAAAATAAAGAAATGGGAAGTTGCAGATGCATAGGCTATGAATATCCTTGCTCAGACTATGTCTGATGAGATATTCCAAAAGGTGGTTGAATGCAGTTCAGTTAAAGATATATGGGATAAGCTTTCTGAGATTGTATCTGGATCTGCTGATGAAACGAAGGACAAGAGATCCCATCTCATATTCTAGTATGAGAATTTCAAGAAAGGAGAAACTGAGTCAGTGGTTGACATGTACAACAGGCTTAGTCTGATAGTCAGTGAGTTGAAGACATTGGACAAGGAGATCTCACTCACTGAACTAAATGACAAAATCATAATGTGCTTCCCCAGCACTTGGGATTCAAGAATCTGGCCAATTAAGGATGCCAGAAGCCTAACTGAGATTACTACTGAAGCTTTGTTGGGCAAGCTCAAGTCTTATGAGCTGCTCATCAAGAACAGAGAGGAAGAACAAAAGGTTGCTTCTCCAGCTATCAGGAAGGAAAAGATAATAATATTCAAAGCTATATAAGATCTGCCAGAAGACAAGGTCACAAGCAATGAAGAATTGATGAGCTTGCTGGCCAAAAGATTCTATAAGATGGCCAGGAAAGATTTCAGAAAGAGTTCATCAAGAGGGCATGAGAAGCCAAGGTATGATAAGTCAAATAATAAAGAAATAATCTATTTTGAGTGCAGGAAACCAGTCCATATTGTGTCTGACTGTCCAAAAAATCAGAATAAGGACAAGAAGGACAGGAAAGATAAGAGAAAAGACAAGGACTCCAAGGGAAACAATTACAACAAATCCTCCTCCAGCAAAAATAAACATACAAGGAAGAGATTTGTAGCTGAAAGCTGGAGTGATACTGAAGAGGAATCAGAAGCTTCATCAAGCTCAAGTGATGATGAAGATGATGCTGAAGAAAAGGAATTCTGCATGATGGCTATCAATGCCTCCCAACAAAATTCTGATGCAGAACAAGAGTCAGAGTCTAAATCTGAAACTCAAACTGAAGAAGACTATGTAATAGACTCCTTTGACTTTGATTCAGAGGACTTTAGATTTGAATTTAAGGCACTTTGTTTAGACCTATTAAAGTCTGAGAAAGAGATTATCTCTCTCCGAAATAAATTGTCTGATCATAGCACCTTAAAATCAAACAATCTCAAACTCTCTGGAGAGTTAGAATGTTGTAGGGAGGAGATAGCTTCACTGAAAAGTGAGCTATCCCAGGCAAAGAAGTTTGAAGAATACCTTAATGGGAGAAGCATCAGACTGATGGACATCACAAGCACAGTGAACTCAAGATTCAACAGTACACTTGGCTTGGGTGCTTCATCCAGCCAATCTATAGTATTAACAACCCCAATTAAATTTATTTCTGATAAAAGAAAGGGTGTTGTAGAGGTAGCTAGGAAGAATCCTTGTTTACCTAAGGAAAACAAAGTTCAACAGAAAACGTCGAACAGAGCTCGGCGATCCAAGGCTGAATCGTCGAACTCAGGATGATGACTTCTAAACTCTGAACTCCAGCACAGTCAATCTTCGAACGGAGCTCGACGATCTGTCCCAAGATCGTCGAACTCAGCTCGACGAACATCGAACGGAGCTCAGATATTTGAACATTCTTTCAGAGGTAAATCTAAAATCAGTCCTAGAAGTCTCTCATCCCAAAGCTTCAACCCTTATACTGAATGGATAGTGCCTCCTAGGAGATACCATCCTCAAGGATATAAGAGTCAGCCAGAAATGTCTTTATATCTGAGTTTAAAGGTTATAAACCTAGGCCCAAGGTAAACTGGGTCAAAAACATATAAATTGTTTATGTGCAGGTGAAGACCTATCCAGCAATGAACCAACAATGGTATCTGGATAGTGGGTGCTCAAAGCACATGATAGGGAGCAAGGAGAATCTAACATCCTTCAGAACTAAACTTGGACCCAAAGTAATATTTGGAGATTCAAACTTTGGTCAAACAAAAGGATATGGTGTTATTCAGAATGGCTCAGTCACATTCAAGAAGGTGGCTTATGTGGAAGGACTAAAGCACAACCTAATCAGCATCAGTCAACTCTATGATGAAGGCTATCAAGTGATATTCAACAAATCCTTATGCAAGATCAAGTCAGAGGATAACACAACAGTGTTAATAGGTAAAAGGAAAGGTAATATTTATCTTGTAGATTTCCTTTCAACCAATATAGATATATGTTTATTTAATTCAGTTTGCAAACCAAATGATCTTTGGCATAATAAACTAGGGCATATAAACCTTAGAACCATTGCTAGGCTATGCAAGGACAACCTTGTTAGAGGACTACCTTCTGGCCCCTACAAGAAAGAAGGACTCTGCATGGCTTGTCAATTAGGCAAGCAAACTAAAAACAGTTTTAAGTCACTTAATAAGAGTGATTCACCTAGGATTTTGTATTTGTTACACATGGATCTTTTTGGACCCATTACAATACAAAGCTTAGGAGGGAAATATTACACTTTAGTGATTGTAGATGACTTCTCTAGATTCACTTGGGTATTCTTTCTGAGGAAGAAGTCTGATAACTTTAAGTGTTTGACAGATTTTCTCAAATGTATACAGACTGAGTTCAATACTCACATTGCCCTGATCAGAAGTGATCATGGGAGAGAGTTTGATTCTCTTCTTATACAAGAGTTCTGTCAAAGTGAAGGGATCAGGCATACTTTCTCAGCTCCTAGAACTCCAAAATAAAATGGGGTAGCTGAAAGGAAAAATAGAACCCTAATTGAATCTACTACTACATTGTTGACAGATGCTCACCTACCTCTATCATTTTGGGCAGAGGCAGTGAACACCTCCAACTATGTGTTGAATAGAAGTTTGATACATAAACTAAAGGGCAAGACTCCCTATAAATTGCTTAAAGGGAAGAAACCTAAAGTAAACTATTTCAAAAATTTTGGTTGTATTTGTTATATTCACAATAATGACAAGAAATACTTAGCAAAATTCCAAGCTAAAGCTGATGAAGGAGTGTTTCTTGGATACTCCATGATCAGTAAAGCTTATAGGGTGTATAACAAATCTACTCTTAAAATTGAAGAATCTGTTCATGTATCATTTGATGAGACTAACATGTTTTATAAGGAGAAGTCTACTTCTACCATAGAACCACTGCAGGTACACTCTCTTTCAGAAAGTATGGACAGATTGCAAATTAAAGAAAAAGATACAGCTCCTCCACCTATCCAGTAAAGGGATGAGAGCAGCGATGATGAAGATGATGTTCAACATCTAGAAGAGCCAGTTTTTGTTCCACAAGAGGAAACAACAACACAGGTTGGTGAACAATCAACACCCCCTGTTGATTTAGTAACATCAAGAGACCATCCAATCTCCCAAGTGATTGGAGACATCTCAGCTGGTGTGCAAACAAGAAATCAGGTCAGCCAGAACCTGATGCACACTTGCTTTCTATCTCAAGTTGAGCATCAATCCATTCAAGATGCAGAACAAGATCCACACTGGATCATTGCTATGCAAGAGGAACTACATTAATTTGAGAGAAACAAAGTTTGGGAGCTAGTACCAAGGCCTAAGGATCACTCAATTGTTGGAACAAAGTGGGTGTTCAAAAACAAGTTGGATGATCAAGGAGTTATTGTAAGGAACAAGGAAAGGCTAGTTGCTCAAGGTTATTCTCAAGAAGAAGGAATAGACTATGACCAGACCTTTGCACTGGATGCAAGGTTAGAGGCCATCAGAATATTCCTTGCTCATGCTGCTCACAAAGGTTTCAAGGTCTACCAAATGGATGTGAAGAGTGCATTTCTCAATGGAGACATCAAAGAGGAAGTCTATGTTAGAGAACCTCCAGATTTTATTTCTTCAACTTATCCTGACCATGTTTTAAAATTGCATAAAGCATTATATAGTCTCAAGCAAGCTCCTAGAGCATGGTATGAGACCCTAGCATGCTTTCTTCTGAAAAATGATTTTATAAGGGGTAGAGTAGACCAAACTCTTTTTATTAGAACCCATAAGTCTCATACCCTACTAGTACAAATATATGTAGATGATATCATATTTGGGTCTACTGATTAAAATTTGTGCAAAAGGTTTTCCAATCTGATGCATTCTAAATTTGAAATGAGTAGCATGAGTGAGCTTTCCTTCTTCCTAGGATTGCAAGTCAAACAACATGCTGAAGGAATATTTATTTCTCAAACTAAGTATGCAAAAGAACTGGTTAAGAAATTTGGTATGTCTGAAGCATCTTGTATGAAAACACTTATGCCTACTAATGTTGTATTAGATGCTGATGAACGGGGAAAACATGTTGATCAGACAACATATAGAGCAATGATTGGCTCTCTATTGTACCTTACAGCTAGTAGACCTGATATAATGTTTGCTACATGCATATGTGCTAGGTTCCAAGTAAGCCCTAGGGAGTCACACTTAACATTAGTAAAGAGGATTCTTAAGTATGTAAAAAGTTGTCCAAATCTAGGCCTCTAGTATCCAAAAGAATCAGTATTTGAATTAACCGGATTTTAAGATGTGGATTATGCTGGATGTAGAGTAGACAGGAAAAGCACCAGTGGAACTTGTCAGTTCCTTGGTGACAGACTTGTCTCCTGGTTCTGTAAGAAACAGACATTTGTGTCCACTTCAACTGCTGAAGCTGAATACATGGCAGCAGGTAGTTGTTGCTCATAGATTCTGTGGATTCAAAACCAGCTCCTATACTATGGCTACAACTTAGAAGGGTCAAAAATATTTTGTGATAACACTAGTGCTATTTCTATAGCACAAAATCCAGTCCTCCATAGTAGGACAAAACATATAGAAATTAGGCATCACTTCTTAAGAGATAATGTTGAGAAAAATAAAATTGAAATTCAATATATTCCAACTGATTTGCAAAGGGGAGATATTTTCACCAAACCTTTGGATGAAAAGAAACATACCTTCTTCCTAACTCAGTTAGGAATGTTAGATGGAGGAAGTCTAAAATATATCCCAAGATTTTAAAACTCTAAAAACAGAACAAGACTAGGCTAAAATCTTATTTTTAGTGTCTGTAGGCTGTTGTTAGTCTCTGAACTGCGCTCGACGTTTTTCACAAAAAGCGTCGAATGGAGATCGACGATTCCCAAGATCGTCGACCAAAGTTCAGCGCTGTCAGATAGCGTTCAGCTATCTTCTTTCTATTCAGCGATCGTTGAGCGGAGCTCAACGCTCTCCAATATCGTCGAACGGAGATCGACGATATTGAAGACTCTTCAGATTCCCCTATTAGCCCTGATCGTCGAACGGAGTTCAACGATCTTTCCTTTCCGACGTCGAACCCTAATATAAAATAATTTTTCATCGTCGTTCTTCTTTTGCGCTTTCATACTCTCTGCAAACTTTTTCTTTCCCTCCAAACTCTACTGCACTTGGTCGTGTTTGTTCATCTTTGCAGGTACATAATGGCTGTGTCTGTTGCCGCCCTCGCCAAGATGAAATTTGACACAGGCTTTGATATCGACATGGATTCCTTTGATGGAAGCGATCAAATTTTCAAAGATATTCTGGACCTATTCAGAGAACAGCAGCTAGTGCAAATAATGACCACAAGAATGAAGATTGCTGCCGATGAAATCAAGGAATGGGTATATACGACACACAATTTGGATCAGAATACGATTGTTGGTACGATAGCCGGGACGCAGGTATCCCTAATACCTAATCTCCTGACTGAAGTGTTTCAATTGAGTACTGGAAATGATTCTTTTGAGCTTTCTGGAGAGGAGTTTGCCTCAATGTTAGATAGAATGGGTCATTCTACAGCTAACCCTAACAAATTATTGAAAAAGAATTTGTCAATTGAGTATCGATTTCTTGCTGATGTTGTGGGGAAAGTGTTATTGGCAAAGCACTCAGCACATGATACCATCTCTAGGTATCAGTTCTTCTTGATGGGAGCCATTGTGGATAAGAAACATTTGAACTGGGGAGAGATCTTCTTTGACTTGATTAAGAAGAAAGTGAACAAAAGTTTAGTAAACTTTGGGAGGATCATAGGGTTATTCCTGCACTCCAGGTGCCCTGAACTGCTGGTATCAAGTGGGATGCACATCAATGCATCAAAGAGGCTGACCTGTGCCCTGTTTGGGAAATAGGACAGGCAGATAGTCAAGCCAACCAAGACTACTACTGCTTCAGGCACAAGGACTGTTGCAGTCTCTTCCCCTCAGGCCCCTGCCCTCATTTATGAATTGTCTGCCTCCTCCTCTTCTCAACCTTCTCCAGTTCTTCCCTCAACATTTCCCTCATCCACTATAACCATCTCTACCTCCATCTCCACCTCAACCATCTCCACATCAATCTCCTACCCCATTATAATTTCATCTCCTCTGTTCACTCCTTCACCTCCTCCAGCCACCACAGAACAACAATTCCATCCACTTCATTATTATCCACCTCTTGACATTCCATCTTTCAACATCATGGAAGATTACTTCATGGATGATTCCCCCTCCTCACCTATTGAGCTTCCCTCCACATCCTCATACCAACAACTACTCCATGACATTCTCACCCAACCATCCTTCACACCATCCATCTCCACACCCATAACCTCTATCTCAACAATCCCAATCTCTCAACCCAACATCCTACCATCCACACATCCTGCAGCCCATCCATCACCAGCCATAGTCATCTCTTCCTCCACCTCTACTCAAGTTCCACTTGAGCAAGTGGATCTCTCAGCACTGGCAGATAAGCTCTATGGGATATTGGCTCCCAAGCTAGTAGCCCTGCTGGAGAACTCCATGGCTCCACTCCTGCAGTCCATAAAGGAGTTATCTGACAGGCTCTCCTCTCTCTCTCTCCACAGGCAATCCCTTTTATGGGGTGCCTTGATCCAGTTAACACTGAATCAAGGTAGGGGGAGATGCCCTATGAAGTTATGGTAGTGCCTGTGCCTGCTGCTTCAGAAGATTTGCTGCTGCCAGAATTTTCTGCTACTACTCCAGCTCCAGTACCAGTACTAACAGTGGACCTCAAGTCACTGTTTTTAGTTTTTGATTCTCTTCACTTCAGCTGTTCACCAGCTCAGGAAGTTGAAGATCTGACTAAGGCCATTGTGCCTGTTGCTGTCTGTGATCCCAGCCTAATTACTTCTTATATCAGTTCTCTTAAGGCTGAGGAAGTTATTGTTTCTGTTTGTGCTGCTGCTACTGTTGAAGTTGTTAAATTTGTTGATATTGATATATTGTTTGTTGTTCCTATTGATGTTGCTGCTGCTGATGAACTTGCTATTTACTTAGAAGAATCTGTTGTTTCTGAGGTTCCTGCTGCTCCTGCTGCTACAAAAGTTCTTGTCTCTGCTCCTGCTGCTACTCCAATAGTTTCTGCTCCTGTTGCTGCTCCTGAGAAGTCAAAACAAAGAGAAGAGTATATCAAAAGAATTGATGATCTATATGACAGACCCCAGAGTTCAGATAGTGATCAATTCAACACTAACTTTGATGATTCTTCTGGCACCATTGCCAAGAAAAGGAAAGCAAGAAGTAAGGCCATGATGAGGATACCTCCTACAAAAGCCAAAGATGACAATGATATACCCTATTACATTCTACATGACTGTCAAATCACTGAACCATGGATGCAATATTCTAAGAACCGGCTTAAGGCCATGAAGAAAAGGAGAAAGCTTGACAAGTATGAAAAAGGATCATCTCAATTCCATCATCCTCCTCCTCCTCCTCTAGATTTAGGATCTAGTGGAGGCTCGGCTTTTCAGTCCTCTGCTTCAAAGCATAGCTCCTCCCAACCTTCACAGAGATATCAACCCAGAGGACAATATCAAAGAGGATATCAGTCAAGGATAGATCAGTCAAGAGGAAGACAAAGAGAGTATAGAACTTACTCCAGACAACAAAGGGAAGGACAAGGCCCTACTGATTCTACATCAGGTCCTTTCTCGTACAAGCTAAGAGATACAATTGTCGCAAGGGCTCCTCCTACTGATTCAGAGTCAATCAACAGATATGAACCTCCAGTTCCATTTGAGGATCCTGAGAACAACCCTTTATCATGGACAGGTAGAACGAAGGAACTTGCTGCACTAGATCAGATTAAGAAGGCTAAAGAGCAAGGCAGAGGTATCTCCAATATCACAATGATGGAGACGACGGCCCACCACATTTCGAGGACGGCGACGGCATGCATGCGGACGACCATGCGGAGCGTCGGCATAATAACCGTCCAGAACGCAAACCCATATATTATTATTTAATAATTATTATTATTAATAAATTATTATTAATTAATAATGCATTTCTATGTTTGGTATTTTATGTCGCAATGTTATTTTCATTTCATGTGTGATGGGTGTTTATAACCATCATTTGTTATTTTTATTTCATGTTCTTAATTATTGTAATTGTTATGTCATGATGGGTGCAAATAGCCATCATGAGTGGTTTAATTTTCTAAGGTGGAGATTGAGTGGTGTAGCCTATATATAGGCATGTATGTTTCATATTTTAATTAGTGAATGAATAGAAGAAAATCGAATTTCAAGTTTGAAATCCTCCTCCTCTTTCTAAGGCAAATTTCGGCCACTATTCTTCTTCCTCTTCCTCTTGGCCTCCGGCCACCTTTCTCCTCCCTCTCTATCTCGGCCTCCCTCCTTCTTCCTCTCCTCTACTCCCTTGCAAACCCGAGCCCTAGCCACCACCTTCCTACCCGGCCCCTCCTACAACCTCCAAGCCGCCACCTCCTCTCTCACAAACCCGGCCACCACCAAACTCCAATAACCCGAGCCCCTCCCTCCTCCACAAAATCTTAGCCGCCAACCACCAACACCAACAAGCCCTACCCCTTCCTCATCCCCGTCCTAAATCCAAATATCACTTTCCATATTAAGCCCTAAAACCTACCATATTTGCCCTCTCCTACCATATTTACATATATTTGTTGCCAAATCTAGAAGACCTCCTCGTGGTGGATTTCCAATTCCGGCGTGAAGCGAAGAAGGTGGGAGAGTTTCTCTCCTATCGGCGTGACTCCGGTGGAGTCGTCGAAGAACGATCCTCGCAGAGAGAACCAGAATCATCCAGTTCGGTGGGGTAACGAACTTTTCCACTCCCGTGTGTTCCTTTTCTTTAGATAGTCTTGTGGTGGAATTTTTAGCGTTAATTTTGAAATCATTGAAACATCGTGGTTAGCTTTCATTGTTGTTGCGTTTTTCTTGGTTGATTTAATTTTCGTAAAAGGGTTTGGCGAGCCCTCGTTTTCTTTTGTTGGGAGAGATCTACCTTTTCCGAATCGTGTTTTATTCGGTAGATCTCTTTTGGTACAACACCTCTTGGTCGGATCCAATATTGGTCCTTTTAGCCAGAACGGATATCGGCTTATAGCCCATATTCGGTCCCAAGCGGTTTGGCTACCCGTACGCTAGCGTATAATTGATAGGACACAATAACGTGGTGCGGCGTAGAACGATTGTGTGAGCGTTGACTTTAGTTCGTGGAGAGATAGTCGTGCGCGTCCGTAAATATATTTCGGCGTCTACACCCAAGCCTACATCAATTTGGTATCAGAGGGAGGTTCTCGTCAATTTCCTAATTGGCACTCCTCCCTCTCTCAAAATTTAAAATTCAAATTTCAAATTTCAAAATTTAAAATTAAAATTTCAAATTTCAAATTTCAAATTTCAAATTTCGAATTTCAAATTTCAAATTTCAAATTTCAAATTTCGAATTTCAAAATTCAAAATTAAAATTTCAAATTTTGAAATTTCAAAGTTCAAAATTTAAAATTCAAAATTCAAAATTCAAATTTCCAATTTCAAATTTCAAATTTCAAAATTCAAAATTTCAAATTTCAAATTTCAAATTTTTCTCCAAAATAAAACAAAAAAAATAATTTTGTGGTCTGCTAATAGCCGGCTAAATTTTATTTTCAGCAATAAAAAAATAAAAAAAAAAATTAATTAATAATCACCATATTTTTGCCAACAAGAATATAAATAAAAAATTATATATTATTTTGAAATATTAGCGAGAACAAATCTATCTTTGAAAATTAAATAGGATCAGACTATATTTCTTTGTATTTGTGCACTTAATCCGCGTAGTCTATCCCCATTTTCCCGCTGAAAATTAAAACAAAAAATGGCCTACGATGTTCGCGTTTCCCAAATGAAATCTTTATGTTCCGTCATGAATGTTAGAAAGCCTATCCATTATCCGGTACTGGAAGAGATTAAGGGGTTGATTGGCCAACTAAAGGCTAATCAAATTACACCGCACTCATCTAGGCATGTTAGGGTTCCTTCTCCGACCTATGATGGGCTAGGTGGAATACAAGAGTTTTTATGCTGGGTGAAGGCGATGGAGCTCTATTTTGAGAGATATCAGATTGTGGACCCCCACAGGATTCCCGTTGCGAGACTTCAATTATTTAGTCGTGCCCAGACCTTCTGGCTCAATGAGGAGAGACGTTTTGGGACATCCCTCGATGAATCACCTGTAGGTTGGAATATTATGAAGAATCTATTAACGGATGAGTATTACCCTCCCTACTGCCGTTCTCAGTCTTCCGATTATCTGAGTGAATCGCCGTCTAAGGTTTTGCTTACACCAAACCAGTACGACACCCTGTACTCCTGTACTAGGACGTCACATAAGTTTACTTCCCCCCGCCTGGGCACTAGACCCCTACTTGATTATGAGAGTGTTCCTATCATCGCGGGTAGTCAGGCGATCAAGACACGAGAGACTAGTGAAATGACTGGGTTTGGCACTATCGATCATTCTAATCTGACTACGCCCGTAGTCTCCTTAGAGTCGCCCCCTGAGTTGTCTATTCTAGTTGTTGACCCTCCTGTTGAGTCTAAAGTAATGTCTAGGATCGTGCCCGTCATTGAGGATGAGGCTGTTATCCCTGATGATTATAGCGACGATGAGGATATAGGTTACCCTAGTGACCTGGATGAGGATTCCACCACTGAGGAATCATCTCCACTCCCCGTCGACGACATTTTGGAGCCTATGGTTACTCCTACTGAGATTACACCTGAGTCGGTAGGCATTTTACCTGATGATGAGAGTTTACTTAGTAGTGACTCAAGAGATGATCTGTTCGGACTCGAGCTGGTTCCTTTTAGACTGATATATTTTGAGGACTTTTATGATGATCCTAATATATTGGACGTTCCGACTGATTGGGAAGACTTACTGTGGGTGAGCGAGTTATGCTTGGATGATTTTAGTGTTATGAGCCCGAACAATATTTCTTTGATGCAAACACCTTTATCTGACGTTCCTGATTTAAAGCTGTTGAAGTGTGCGGTCTGGCGGTCTGTGTATGACGGTCTGGAGACTGCGCGGTCTAGCGGTCTGTGGCTGACGGTCTGAATATCCAGTTGGTTGTTGCTATGGTTTGGCGGTCTTGCGGGTTGTCTCCAGCGACTTGGATATCTGGCGGTCTGGCGGTCTGGCGGTCTGGCGGTCTGGCAGTCTTGCGGTCTCCTACTGCATCTCCTTCTGGTCTGTCCGGGCGGTTAGCCTGTTGTCTAACCGCGCGGACTGTGCGGTCTGTATATGTCAAACCGCCCAGTCTTTGTACATTTATTTAGTCCCATATTGATAGTTTGTACTCTCCTCTATCTCCTCCATTCTATAAAAGGGAGGTCATACCTTTGTAAATGATATCTTTTTGGATAATAAAAATTTCAATTATTCAAATTTCCGGCCTGTTTTCTAGTCGTTTTTCTCTACTTTTACATGGCATCAAAGCCCTCGATCTCTGGCTCCTGATTCTGTGCTCCTTTCTATCCGTGCGACCTGCCCCTTCTTCCCGCGGCCTGTCTCGTTTGCCTGTGCCCTGTTTGCACGGCATGTTTCTCTTTGCCTGCTTGCGATCTGTTCTAGTCGCAGCCTCCCTTCCTCTCTTTCTTATCGCCGCGGCTTGTTCGCTGGATTCATCTGTCTCCAGTTCGTGCGATCTGTCTTCCAGCCGCCCGACTTCTTACCCTCTGTTTGGCTCTGCGGCTTGGTAGTGGCTTCTCTAGCCGCTGGTGTCTGACATCGTGACCGCTGCAGTTTTTCCTTCTCTCTTAACCGCACGGCTTGACTCTTAACCGTCCGGTTTCTGTCTTCTTCTATGGATATCTCTGACAATTCCACTACCACCACTCCTGCAGCCACTCTGGCTCCGCCTTCTATCCCTACTCCTTCCGGAAATCTGGGCACGGTTTCTAAGCTCGTTGGCTCCAACTATCCGGATTGGAGCATTTCTTTCACTTTCCTTCTTCATTCTCAGCGCAAATGTCATCATCTTACCGATGATCCTCCTCCTAATTCTGTTCACTTTGACGAATGGGATGCGAGTGATGCGCTTGTCCGCACGTGGCTGGCTAATAGCCTCTATGATGAGTGCCTTCCCGTCATACGTCATGATGAGACGGTAAAGGCCGCGTGGCTTCACCTGGCTGCTCTTTACTCCAAGGGGACTCAGACCTCCCGGATTTATACTCTTTATGCGGATCTCTTTGCCCGTTCTTCCATGACTCATGATGCAGCTTATCAGCAAGTTCAGGCTCTTGGTGTTGAGATCCTTCAGAATCGCCCCTTCTCTGCGGACTTGGCCCAGCAACACAAACACTTCCAGGAACTCCTGGTTGTTTGTTATCTTCTGCGACTTCCCGAGTCTTTTGATCTCATCCGCCAGCAGATCTTGGGTGAAGCTGAGTCTCCCACCTTGGATGCCACCGCCGCCCGCATAGCCGCTGTTACTTCTCTGCTCCAGCGCCCTCTGTTGTCCTCCCCTCCTCCACAGGACTCTTATGCTCAGTACACTCAGCGCGGCAGGAATAGTGGTTGCAGCCACTCTGGGGCGTGCGATCCGTCCAGGTTCCTCTGTTCTCACTGTGGTCGTTCCGGTCATACTATTGACCGCTGTTGGCAGAAACATCCTCATCTGCGCCCATCTGGTGATACTTCTTCCTCCCCTAACCCCCCCTCTCGGCCGTCTGTTTCAGTGGCGACGACCTCAGGTAGTGCTCATGTCGCTATCCAAGGTAAATGGTTGATTGACTCTGGTGTTACAAATCATATGACAGGCAATCCTCAATGTTTTTCGCTTCTCGAAACGCATGATCGGTTGCCTCCTGTCCTTGTTACGGATGGTTCTCCTTCCCCAGTTCGTGGGACAGGCATGGTTCAAGTCACCCCGTCGCTGTGCTTGGTGGACACCCTCTATGTCCCGAAGTTTCCTTGCAATCTTCTATCTGTTACTACTTTATGCAAGCAACTTCAGTGCTCTGTCTTATTCACTCCTACTTCTTGTTGTTTTCAGGACCCGAGGACCCAACGGACGATTGCTACTGGGACTGAGAGCGGCGGCCTCTACTTCCTCGACAACGTCTCCGCTCTGTCCGCCTTCACTTCCTCATCTACTGATCTGCTTCAATGGCATCTTCGCCTTGGACATCCTCCTGCTCGCATTCTTCGTCAGCTTCTGCCCCACTTACCGCCAACTAGTCCTCCGCTCAACTGTGATGCCTGCCAACTTGGCAAACATCACCGCTCCTCCTTCCCGCCCAAGCATGCTCGAAGTTCCTCTAGCCCATTTGATCTCATCCATTCTGATGTATGGGGTCCGACTCCTACTCCAACCATTGGTCGGGGTAGTTCGTATTTTGTAACTTTTATTGATGACTTTTCTCGCTGTACCTGGGTGTATCTGTTACGAGATCGCTCTGAACTCTTCTCTGTATGGGAATGCTTTTATAATATGATTAAAACTCAGTTTCATGTTTCTATTAAATGTCTTCACTCTGATAATGCTAAAGAGTATATTAGTCATGAATTTTCATCTTTCTGTATGCAACACGGTCTTATTCATCAGACCAGCTGCGTTTACACCTCCCAGCAGAATGGGTGGCGAAACGTAAAAACCGTCATCTCCTCGATGTCGCTCGCACTCTCCTAATGCAGATGCATGTGCCTCGCTCTTATTGGGGCTATGTTGTTCTCCTCGCATGTTATCTCATCAATCGCATTCCTTCTACTGTTCTTCAGGGTAAGACTCCCTTCTCCATTCTCTACCCAGACAAGGAACCCTTTCTCCTCCCTCTTCAGATCTTTGGATGTACAGCCTTTGTGCATGCCCCTTCTGCTACCCGTGACAAACTTTCACCCCGTACCTACCAGGAGGCGCTTGTTATTCCTCATTGGAAGTCTGCCATGGGTGAGGAAATCGCTACTCTTACTGAACGGGGCACCTGGACCCTTATTTCTCCTCCAGTGGGTACTGATGTGGTTGGCTGTCGATGGGTGTTTGTTGTGAAGTTTCGCCCAGACGGGACTGTGGACCGATACAAAGCCCGACTAGTGGCCAAAGGCTTTACTCAGACTTATGGGGTTGACTACTTTGATACTTTCTCCCCGGTTGCTCGCCTCAGCACCATCTGGGTTCTTCTCTCTGTGGCTATCAACCGGAATTGGACTATCTCCAAGCTTGATGTCAAGAATGCCTTTCTCTATAGGGATATTCATGAGGATGTTTACATGGAGCAACCTCCGGGGTATGTTGCTCAGGGGGAGACCCGTGTATGCAAGTTAAAGAAGGCTATCTATGGCCTCAAACAGAGCCCTCGGGCATGGTTCGACAAGTTCAGCAGCATTGTGGCTGCTGTTGGCTTTACAAGAAGTACGGCTGATCATTCACTGCTTATTCGCAAAACCGCATCGGTCCTTGTAGTTTTGGCGGTGTATGTTGACGATATTCTTCTTACCAGTGATGATCAAGCTGGGGTGGACTTGACAAAGAAACACCTCCGTCAACATCTTGTCACAAAGGATATGGGCTCCCCGAAATATTTTTTGGGGATAGAGATCTGTCGGAAGCCCGACTCGCTGGTTCTCTCCCAACGGAAGTATGCTTTTGATCTTCTACGGGATGCAGGATTGATCGGTGCCAAACCGGCACGGTATCCTATGGCTACTGGAGAAGACAAAATGTGGACAGATGACTCTCCTCTTATGTCTAATGCCACAAAGTATAGACGTCTGGTGGGTAAACTCATTTATCTCACAGTGACCAGGCCAGACATTGCCTATGCTGTAGGCAAGGTAAGTCAGTTCATGCAAGCTCCCAGGGAATGTCATCTTCAGTCTGCCTTGAAGATATTAGAGTATGTTAAAGCAGCACCGGGCAAAGGACTACTCTTTCAGAAGCATGGTCATTTGAGAGTTGAAGCCTACTCAGACTCTAGCTATACCGATGATAAAGATGACCGCAAATCTACCTCTGGTTTCTGCACATTTATTGGAGGTAATCTTGTGAGCTGGAAGAGCAAGAAGCAATCTGTAGTTTCAAGGTCTAGTGTTGAAGCTGAATATCGGAGCATGGCGTCAACCACTTGTGAACTAAAAGGGTTGCGGCTCTCATGCTTGATCTAGGAGAGGTCTACGACTATCCTCTTCCTATGTTCTGTGACAACAAAGCCGCTATATATATATCCAAAAATCCGATCTTCCATGAGAGAACCAAACATATTGAAGTCGACTGCCATTTCATCTGGGAAGAGGTCTTGAAGAAACAGATTTGCACTCCGTTCTTCACCTCCGACAAAGAGTTGGCAGATATCTTTACCAAGCATGTTTCTACTTCATTCTTCCACATTTGTGACAAGCCGGGCATGATCGATATCTATGCTCCAGCTTTAGGGGGAGTGTTGAAGTGTTCGGTCTGGCGGTCTATGTATGACGGTCTGGAGACCGCGCGGTCTAGTGGTCTGTGGCTGACGGTCTGAATATCCAGTTGGTTGCTGCTATGGTTCGGCGGTCTTGCGGGTTGTCTCCAGCGACTTGGATATCTGGCGGTCTGGCGGTTTGGCAGTCTTGCGGTCTCCTACTGCATCTCCTTCTGGTCTGTCCGGGCGGTTAGCCTATTGTCTAACCGCGCGGACTGTGCGGTCTGTACATGTCAAACCGCCCAGTCTTTGTACATTTATTTAGTCCCACATTGATAGTTTGTACTCTCCTCTATCTCCTCTATTCTATAAAAGGGAGGCCATACCTTTGTAAATGATATCTTTTTGGATAATAAAAATTTCAATTATTCAAATTTCCGGCCTGTTTTCTAGTCGTTTTTCTCTACTTTTACAAAAGCTTCAGTCGGGCTCAATTTTACCCTTGTCTGAGACCATAATTGATTCTAAATTAAATAACTTGGATAGTGTGTCAGAAGAAATTGTAAGCAAGGAAGTTGCATTATTGGATGACTTTTTGGATTGTACCCCGGGTTTGATTTTACCGACTCGTCCCCCTGACCCGTTGACTCGACGTACTGATCATTTAGGACATGAGTGTAGTACGATTGATTTCAGGAGTTCTACGGTGCCCCCTGAGTTCATTCTGCCAGTACCCCCAGATGAGGTCCCGTTAGTGCCTCTAGATCTCATATTATTGTTGTCGACCTATGACCGGACCACTGATTCTGAATTATATGATATACCTAATGAATTGGTAGACATGTCGGACGAATTTTCTATAAGGGCGAATCCATTGTTTGAATTTACATATGACTTTAATGACTTGCAACCGGGTGATCTTTCTTGGACGTTAAACCCGTGTTTCGACATTGAGAATGACTTAGCTCCTCCTTTGGACATGTCCCCTTTGACGGCCTATTACCCTACGAGTCTATCGTTGGTCACACCTTCGGATGTTTTAGATTTTATTTCTGTGGCGACTATTTCCTTTATCCTAATTTTATCCTCCATGAATTTTAAAGAAAATCATTTATCGAATTATACGTTTAGGATAGGGCCGCTTATAGTGCTTCCTGATGACATTCCCTCGGCGCCACCAGATTTAGTTCTGTTGGTGTCGCCTTATGTCGTTCCGTTACCACCGAATGCACTAAGTACGTTTGCGCAAGATTATGCTCGACATGAACATTATTTATGTAAGCACTTTAGTGAAGCGCTGTCCACGTTACAAAATCCTTATCCATTTCTTGCTAGCTTACATAAAAGGGAGTCTTATGGTATAATTGGCGATTTTGTTTTGGTGCGTCTCGTCCCTGAACGGTTGCTTTCGAGCACTATAGAAAGTGGGTGAGTTGGTGAGCTGCACCTTTTGCGGACAATAATGAAATTAGGAGAACACGCATTTCTTTTGAGGTTTTCCACTGATTGGGGTAATACCCCTATTTTTAATGTTTTTGATTTAACGTTGCATGTTTCTCCACCACTTGAATTATCTGCCTATCCGTTTGGTTCCACTCCGTTCTCTCATAGTTTGGGTAGTGAGTTTGGGCTTGGATTGCTTTCTTCTTCGGTCTTCACTGGAGGTACGTTGGTAGTTGATGTTGAAACTTTTCTTCCTTTATTGCCTAATGCTTTTCAAGGGTCCCCAGGACCAACATTTTGCATGACAGGATACTCCAGGTTGAAGTGCTCTCTTCTCCAAGTGGTGTTGTTCGCTTCTACATGTCTCTTGTGGATGATGCTCTCTTACACCGGTACTCTCAGACCAACTCATCGGTGATGAGTACTTTTGAGTGGGGGAGGACTGATGGAGACGACGGCCCACAACATTTCGAGGACGGCGACGGCATGCTTGCGGACGACCATGCGGAGCGTCGGCATAATAACCGTCCAGAACGCAAACCCATATATTATTATTTAATAATTATTATTATTATTAAATTATTATTAATTAATAATGCATTTCTATGTTTGGTATTTTATGTCGCAATGTTATTTTCATTTCATGTGTGATGGGTGTTTATAACCATCATTTGTTATTTTTATTTCATGTTCTTAATTATTGTAATTGTTATGTCATGATGGGTGCAAATAGCCATCATGAGTGGTTTAATTTTCTAAGGTGAAGATTGAGTGGTGTAGCCTATATATAGGCATGTATGTTTCATATTTTAATTAGTGAATGAATAGAAGAAAATCGAATTTCAAGTTTGAAATCCTCCTCCTCTTTCTAAGGCAAATTTCGGCCACTATTCTTCTTCCTCTTCCTCTTGGCCTCCGGCCACCTTTCTCCTCCCTCTCTATCTCCGCCTCCCTCCTTCTTCCTCTCCTCTACTCCCTTGCAAACCCGAGCCCTAGCAACCACTTTCCTACTCGGCCCCTCCTACAACCTCCAAGCCGCCACCTCCTCTCTCACAAACCCGGCCACCACCAAACTCCAACAACCCGAGCCCCTCCCTCCTCCACAAAATCTTAGCCGCCAACCACCAACACCAACAAGCCCTACCCCTTCCTCATCCCCGTCCTAAATCCAAATATCACTTTCCATATTAAGCCCTAAAACCTACCATATTTGCCCTCTCCTACCATATTTACATATATTTGTTGCCAAATCTAGAAGACCTCCTCGTGGTGGATTTCCAATTCCGGCGTGAAGCGAAGAAGGCGGGAGAGTTTCTCTCCTACCGGCGTGACTCCGGTGGAGTCGTCGAAGAACGATCCTCGCCGAGAGAACCGGAATCATCCATTTCGGTGGGGTAACGAACTTTTCCACTCCCGTGTGTTCCTTTTCTTTAGATAGTCTTGTGGTGGAATTTTTAGCGTTAATTTTGAAATCATTGAAACATCGTGGTTAACTTTCATTGTTGTTGCGTTTTTCTTGGTTGATTTAATTTTCGTAAAAGGGTTTGGCGAGCCCTCGTTTTCTTTTGTTGGGAGAGATCTACCTTTTCCGAATCGTGTTTTATTCGGTAGATCTCTTTTGGTACAACACCGCTCGGTCAGATCCAATATTGGTCCTTTTATCCAGAACGGATATCGGCTTATAGCCCCTATTCGGTCCCAAGCGGTTTGGCTACCCGTACGCTAGCGTATAATTGATTGGACACAATAACGTGGTGCGGCGTAGAACGATTGTGTGAGTGTAGACTTTAGTTCGTGGAGAGATAGTCGTGCGCGTCCGTAAATATATTTCGGCGTCTACACCCAAGCCTACATCACACAACCTTGTCAGAACAAAGAAAGAAAGAATTAGAGAGATATGCTTCAAGGAAATTCTTTGATCAAGAAGACTATATGAAGCTGCATCCTGAGGCTGTAGTTCCAAGGCCAAGATCTCAAACCTCCTTAGGTGCAAATGATGATAGAAGATCTAGAATGAAGCCCTAAATCCCAACAGAGAAATTCTTTTCAAAAAGGGCAATGAGTAACTTGTGTAAGCTGATACTCATATTTATTTTCTGACTGATTCTGTGACAATTGTTGTGATTCTGCAATGCTCAACATCAGTTATCTACATTACTATTTCTGCTTTATTATTTTGATGAATGCTTGTTATTTCATTTTCTGTCATGTAAATAGTAATCCTAAGCCAAATAGGGGGAGATTGTTGGAACACCCTATTACTAATTTGGGTAAGGATCACTATGTGCTTAGGATTTTGTTTTGACCTTGTTGTATAGTCTGATAGGTCAATTAGAATGAGTCTTAGAGTTAGTACTTAGGTTTGAAAGCTGCCCTCAAGACCTTTTAAAGATCAGGATTCAAGTGCTGAGACAAAGACAATTTTCGTCGAGCTCAGGTCGACGAAACGTCGAACTCAGTTCGACGTTCTCTGAGCTCAGTTCTACAGGTCGTCGAACTCCGGTAGACGATCGTCGAGCTCAGATCGACGTTCTGTTTCCAGCTGTTTTCCAATTCACTGAGCTCAGTTCGACGTTCGTAGAGCTCAGTTCGAAGATTTCTGTCTTCAGTTTTAAATCCAATCTCTGAGCTCAGTTCGACGATCGTGGAGCTCAGATCGACGATTTATGTGAGATTGACGCTTTCAGAATTCAAATTCAGGACAGTTATGGAATTCATTCAGATTTATTTCCAGCATTTGTGGCAAAGGATTTTGTTGCTGTTGGAACACCCTATTACTAATTTGGGTAAGGATCACTATGTTTTTCTTAGGAAACCAGTTTGACCTAGATGTATAGTTGAAAAGGTCAACATTAAAATGTGTCTAGGGCTTAGAACTTAGGTTTGAAGCTGCCCCCAGGACCATTCCAAGATCAAGGAAATAGAGCCAAGTCAAAGACAATTTTCGTCGAGCTCAGTTCGACGAAACGTCGAACTCCGTTCGACGATCTCTGAGCTCAACTATGTTAAGTCGTCGAACTCCGATCGACGATCTTCGAGCTCAGATCGACGATCTGCTTTCAGTCAGTTTGCTTAGTCGTCGAACTCAATTCGACGATCTTCTCGCTCAGGTCAACGATCTTTCTTCTCTTATCTCTTCAGGTCGCTGAGCTCAGTTCGATGATCTTCAAGCTCAGTTTCGACGTTTTCTGTCTGATGATCATTTTCAGTCTCTGAGCTCAGCTCAACGATCTTCGAGCTCAGATCAACGTTTTTCTTGAGAGATCGACGTTTTTAAGGATTCAAATTCTGTCAGACTTTGGAATGTTTTTCAAATTCTCTCAACATTTATGTCAAGAGATCCGCCAGCTGTTTTTATTTATTCTGGAGCAAGTTTCAAGGAATTTTTCAGAGAATGTTTTATTGGACTTTCCTCTAGAAGACAAAATTTTATGGAAGGCATTTAATGTCTGTTAACGGCTATCTTGGACATAGAATCTTCAGAGAATAAAGACTTCCTCTTTTTCTTTTCTCTCCATTCATACAGTAAGATACACAGATAAGAGAAAGAAAAAGAACAAGTGATTCTCAGGACAGTCTAATCAACACAAGAAAACTCAAGTGATCAACCCTGGAGAATTAGTTGAACAATTTGGTGTACTGAAAAAGTGATCATAGCTTCATCTCAAGGACTTCAGACAACTCATCTTTCAGCATCTGCTGAAACCATCTTCTGCTGGAGATCTGAAGCTTCTGAAGACCTATCACCCTGAAGCAAAGCTTCCTCTCCTGAACTAGAAAACATCTCAGGGGGAGCTTTGACAACACAAATCCACTTGTGCTTCTCTCTTTGATTGAGACAGAGAAGACAACTTCATTCTTTTTCTTTTTCCTTTCCCTCTGTAAAAGGGTTTTCAAAACTCCCTTCAAAAATTTTGAATCTGGTTCTGAGAGCCTTGTCAAAACTCAGTGGTGGCAAGACACCTTATCAAAAAATCTAGTTTGGTTTTTGAGCACCTTATCAAAAGCTCATTGGTGCCAGGACACCTGATCAACCGTTCCTGCAGTGGATTCCTACCAAGGGTGGTAGAAGAGTGGATGTACCCAGGTTTTTAGGGAACCACTATAGCTCCTTGTGTTTTCTGGTTTGCTTGTGTGTTTTCTTTGCTGTGTGTTGTGCTCTTCTTTTTACTGTCTTGTTAATTCTATAGCAGGCACCTTACACCTATATATAAATTAAATCTTTAAAGTTTTGCTAAGCTTAAAATTGTGAATTTATTTTAAATAAACTCTATTCACCCCCCTCTAGAGTTGAGATAGATCTTGCTCTCACTTTCAATTGGTATCAGAGCTCCAGGTTGGTTGCTCATACAGGCTAACACCTGAACCAAAAGATTCCTGACTAGATCAATCTCTTAAGAGGGTTATTTTCTTTATATCCAATTTTATATAAAGACATGGCACAGAACAAAGACTATGCAAGCACCAGGCCTCCAGTGTGCAATCTATCCAAGTTTGCACTTTGGAAAGCAAGGATCAAACTTTATATGAATTCTATTAATGAAGACATATTTAACTCTGTGTTGACAGTGTGTCCAAGACCACCAGCAAGCTCAAGTACAAATGATGTTCCACCTCCTTCAGGAACAGATGCTGAAATAAAGAAGTGGAAGACTGCAGATGCCAAGGCCATGAATATCTTAGCTCAGGCAATGTCTGATGAGATATTTCAGAAGGTAGCTGAATGCAATTCAGCCAAAGAAATTTGGGACAAACTCTCTGAAATTGTCTCAGGATCTGTTGATGAAAGAAAAGACAGGAGATCCCATCTCATAAGTCAATATGAGAACTTTAAGAAAGGAGAAACTGAATCAGTGGCTGATATGTACAATAAACTCAGTCTAATAGTCAGTGAACTAAAAACACTGGACAAGGAAATCTCAATCATTGAACTAAATGACAAAATTCTAATGTGCTTCCCCAGCACTTGGGATTCAAGGATCTGGCCAATCAAGGATGCCAGAAGTGTAACTGAGATCACTACTGAAGCCTTGTTGGGCAAGCTCAAATCTTATGAGCTGCTCATCAAAAACAGGGAAGAAGAACAGAAAGATGCTTCACCAGTCACAAGGAGAGAGAAGTCAATAGCCTTCAAAGCTGTTGAAGACCTGCCTGAGGAAAAGGTCACAGGCAATGAGGAGCTACTCAGCTTATTGGCCAAAAGATTCTACAAAATGGCCAGAAAAGACTTCAGAAAGAAATCATACAAGGGACATGATAATCCAAGGTATGATAAATCAAATAACAATAAAGAAATTATATGTTTTGGTTGCAGGAAACCAGGCCATATTGTGCCTGACTGTCCAGAAAATAAGAACAAGGACAAGAAAGATAGAAGAGAAAGAAGAAGGGAGAAAGACTTTAGGAAGAATGCCTCAGACAAACCCTCCTCTAGCAAAAACAAACATGCAAGGAAGGGATTTGTTACTGAGACATGGAGTTAAACTGAAGAGGAGTCTGAAGCTTCATCCAGTTCCAGTGATGATGAGGATGATGCTGATGAAAAGGAATTCTGCATGATGGCTATTAATGCTTCACAGTCAAATTCAGAAGCAGAAGAATCAGAGTCAGACTCAGAAATTCAACCAGATGAAGATCAGGTAATCAATTCTTTTGATTTCAACTCTGAGGATTTTAAACATGAATTTAAAGTACTATGTCTAGATCTGTTAGAATCTGAGAAGGAAATCATTTCCCTCAGAAATCAACTGTCTGAGTATAGCACTTTAAAATCAGAGAACCTCAAACTCTCTGAAGAGTCAGAATGTTATAGGGAGCAGATAGCTTCACTGAAAAGTGAATTATCCAAGGCCAAGCAATTTGAAGAATCTTTTAATGGGAGAAGTATCAAATTAATGGACATCACAAGCACAGTGAACTCAAGATTAAATAGTACACTGGGCTTGGGTGCTTCATCTAGCCAACCCATAGTATTAACAACCCCAATCAAATTTATCTCTGATAAAGGAAAGGGTGTTGTAGAGGTAGCTAGGAAAAATTCAGATCTACCTAAGAAAAGGAAAGTTCAACAAAAAATGTCGAGCAGAGGTTGACGATCGTCAAACAGAGATCGACGATCTCAGACTGAAACGTCGAACTCAGCTCAACATTTCCTAAACTCTGAACTCCCTCATAGTCGATCTTCGAACGGAGCTCGATGATTTTTCCCAAGATCGTCGAACTCAGCTCGACGATCGTCGAACGCAGTTCAGAGCTTTGAATTTTCCTCCAGAGGTAAATCTCAATTCAATCCTAAGAATGCTTCATCCCAAAACTTTAACCCTTATACTAAATGGATAGTACCTCCTAGGAGATACCATCCTGAAGGTTATAAGAGTCAACCTGGGATGTCCTTTATTTCTGAATTTAAAGGTTATCAACCTAGGCCCAAGGTAAACTGGGTCAAAAATATGTAAATTTTTATCTATGCAGGTGAAGACCTATCCAACATCAAACCAGCTATGGTATCTAGATAGTGGGTGCTCAAAGCACATGATAGGGAATAAGGACAACTTCACATCCTTTAAAGCCAAGCTTGGACCCAAAGTAATTTTTGGTGATTCAAACTTTGGAACTACAAAAGGATATGGTGCAGTTCAAAATGGAACAGTCACCTTCAAGAAGGTAGCTTATGTTGAAGGACTCAAACACAACCTGATAAGCATCAGTCAACTGTGTGATGAAGGATATCAAGTGACTTTCAACAAAGAAATATGCAAGATCAAGTCAGAAGACAACACAACTGTGTTGACAGGTAACAGGAGAGGTAATATTTACTTAGTAGACTTTCATTCATCTAAGGTAGATATTTGTTTGTTCAATTCCATATCTAGACCCAATATTCTATGGCATAAAAGACTAGGACATATTAACCTTAGAACCATTGCTAGGCTATCCAAGGACAACCTTGTTAGAGGACTGCCTTCAGGCCCCTACAAGAAGGAAGGACTCTGCAAGGCTTGTCAATTAGGCAAGCAAACTAAAAGTAGCTTTAAATCAATTAACAAGAGAGATTCACCTAGGATTTTGTATTTGTTACACATGGATCTTTTTGGACCCATTACAGTGCAAAGCTTAGGAGGGAAATCCTATACTTTAGTGGTTGTAGATGACTTCTTAAGATTCACATGGGTATTCTTTCTGAGGAAGAAGTCCGATAACTTTAAGTGTTTGACAGATTTTCTCAAATGCATTCAGATTGAGTTCAACACTCACATTGCCCTGATCAGAAGTGATCATGGGACAGAGTTTGATTCTCTTCTCATGCAAGAGTTCTGTCAAAGTGAAGGGATCAGACATACTTTCTCAGTTCCTAGAACTCCTCAACAAAATGGGGTAGCTGAAAGGAAAAATAGAACCCTCATTGAATCTGCAACTACATTATTGGCAGATGCTCACCTACCTCTATCCTTTTGGGCTGAGGTAGTGAACACCTCCAACTATGTGTTGAATAGAAGCCTAATACATAAACTGAAGGGCAAGACTCCCTATGAACTGCTCAAAGGGAAGAAACCTAAAGTAGGCTTTTTAAAGTTTTTGGTTGCACTTGTTACATTCATAATAATGACAAGAAATATTTAGCAAAATTCCAAGCTAAAGCTGATGAAAGAATGTTTCTGGGATACTCCATGATCAGTAAAGCCTATAGGGTTTATAATAAAACTACTCTAAAAATAGAAGAATCTGTCCACATTACTTTTCATGAAGCTAACATGTCTTTCAAGGAGAAGAATACTTCTACCATAGAACATTTGCAGGTGCATTCTCTAGCTGAAGACTTGGACAGATTACAAGTTACTCAAAAGGATGAAAGTAGTGAAGATGAAGAAGCTGCTCAACATCAGGAAGGAAATCTTCTTGAAGAACCAGTTGTTGTTCCACAAGAGGAAACAACAACACAGGTTGGTGAACAATCAACACCCCCTGTTGATTTAATAACATCAAGAGATCATTCAGTTTCCCAAGTAATTGGAAACATCTCAGCTGGTGTGCAAACTAGAAATCAGGTCAACCATAACCTGATGCACACTTGCTTCCTCTCTCAAATTGAACCTCAAACCATTCAAGATGCAGAGCAAGATCCACACTAGATCATTGCAATGTAAGAGGAGTTGCATCAATTTGAAAGAAACAAAGTTTGGGAACTAGTGCCTAAACCAAAGGATCATTCCATTGTTGGAACCAAATGGGTGTTCAGAAATAAGCTGGATGATCAAGGAATTATTGTAAGAAACAAGGCAAGGCTAGTTGCTCAAGGGTATTCTCAAGAAGAGGGGATAGAATATGACCAGACCTTTGCACCAGTTGTAAGGTTAGAGGCCATAAGAATCTTCCTGGCTTATGCTGCTCACAAGGGATTCAGAGTCTACCAAATGGATGTCAAGAGTGCCTTTCTCAATGGGGAAATCAAAGAAGAAGTCTATGTCAGACAACCTCCAGGTTTTATCTCTCTAACCTATCCTGATTATGTTGTTAAACTACACAAAGCATTATATGGTCTCAAGAAAGCTCCTAGAGCATGGTATGAGACTCTAGCATGCTTTCTGCTGAAAAATGATTTTGTTAGGGGGAGAGTAGACCAAACTCTTTTTATTAGAACCCATAAGTCTCATACCCTACTAGTGCAGATTTATGTAGATGATATTATTTTTGGGTCTACTGATTCAAACTTGTGCAGAAGATTCTCCAATCTAATGCACTCAAAATTTGAAATGAGTATCATGGGTGAGCTATCCTTCTTCTTAGGATTGCAAGTCAAACAACATGCTGAAGGCATATTTATTTCTCAAACCAAGTATGCAAAAGAGTTGGTTAAGAAATTTGGTATGTCTGATGCATCATGTATGAAAACACCCATGCCTACCAATGCTGTATTGGATGCTGATGAACATGGGAAACCAATTGATCAGATAACATATACAGCAATGATTGGCTCTTTACTGTACCTTACAGCTAGCAGGCCTGATATAATGTTTGTTGCATGCATTTGTGCTAGATTCTAAGTTAGCCCTAGAGAGTCACATCTAACTCTAGTAAAGAGGATTCTTAGGTATGTTAAAAGCTGTCCAAATCTAGGACTCTGGTATCCAAAAGACTCAGCATTTGAATTAACTGGATTCTCAGATGCTGATTATGCTGGATGCAGAATAGACAGGAAAAGCACCAGTGGAACTTGTCAGTTCCTTGGTGACAGACTTGTCTCTTGGTTTTGTAAAAAACAAACATCTGTGTCAACTTCAACTACTGAAGCTGAATATATGGCTGCAGGCAGTTGTTGTTCACAAATCTTGTGGATTCAAAATCAACTCCTAGACTATGGTTACAACTTAGAGAAGTCTAAAATATTTTGTGACAATACAAGTGTTATTTCCATTGCACAAAATCCATTCCTACATAGTAGGACAAAGCATATAGAAATTAGACATCATTTTCTAAAGGATAATGTTGAGAAAAACAAAATTGAACTTGAATACATTCCAACTGATTTACAAAGGGGAGATATTTTCACCAAGCCTTTGGATGAAAAGAAGCATAACTTCTTCCTCAATCAGTTAGGAATGCTAGATGGAGGTTGTTTAAAATAAACTCCAAGATTTTGTAAATCTAAAAACAGACCAAGACTAGGCTAAAAACTTACTTTTTTTTGCGTCTGTAGAATAGGTTCTGTCTCTGAACTGCGCTCGACATTTCCCCAGAAATCGTCGAACGGAGATCGACGATTTTCCACAAATCGTCGACCGCAGATCGACGTTCCCTAAATCATCGATCTGAGTTCAGCGCCGCCGTTAGCTCCAGGCTTCCTTTCTTCCTGTTCAGCGGTCGTCGAGCGAAGCTCGACGCTCGTCAACATCGTCGAACAGAGATCGACAATATTGAAGTCTCTTCAGATTCCTTTAGTAGCCCAAATCGTCGAGCTGAGGTCGACGCTTCGTCGAACAGAGCTCAACGATTTTCCGTTTTGCCGTCGAACCCTAATATAAAATCATTTCTTCGGTCGTCGTTTATCTTTTACGCTTTCATACTCTCTGCAACTTTCTCTCTTTCCCTCCAAAATCTCTACACTTGGTCGTGTTTGCTTCATTTTTGCAGGTACAGATGGCTATGTCAAGTGCTGTTATTTCAAAGATGAAATTTGATACAGGTTTTGACATTGATATGAATTCTTTCGACGGAAGTGATCAGAGATTCAAGGATATTCTCAACCTCTTCCGAGAACAGCAACTGTTTCAGATCATGTCCACCCGAATGAAGATTGCAGCAGAAGAGATAAAGGAATGGTGTTTTACCGCCATAAATGAGGATGAGAATTCTGTAATCGGCTCAATCAAAGGAACTCAGGTACCATTGTCCGCCGCACTTCTAACAGAGGTTTTCCTCCTTAGTACTGGAGATGACTCCATAGATTTGTCTGGAGAAGAGTATGATTCTATGCTGGACAGAATGGGTCACTCTGCTGTGAACCCTAACAAACTACTGAAAAAGAACCTTTCTATTGAATTCCAATTTCTAGCTGATGTGATTGGAAAAGTGCTTCTGGCAAAGCACTCAGCCCATGATACAATATCTAGATATCAATTCTGTTTAATGGGAGTTTTGGTTGACAAGAAACAATTAGATTGGGGATCCATCTTTTTCAATCTGATCAAGAAGAAGCTTAACAAAAGCTGTGTAAGCTATGGGAGGATATTAGGGGTTTACCTGCACTCCAGGTGCCCTAAACTGCTGACCTCTAGTGGGATGTACATCAATGCATCCAAGAGGCTTACCTGTGCCCTCTTCAGCAGATGGGACAGGCAGATCATCAACCCCAGCAGGGCTGCTGCAGCACCACTTGCTTCAGGCACCAGGACTATATCAGTCACTCCTCGTTAAGTCTCTGCCCCAGCAGATGAATTGCCTGTTTCTTCTTCTCCTCCTCCAGCTGTTTCTATCCCAGTCACCACCTCAACTTCTTCACCAATCTCAACCTCTATCATATCATCCCCCCATTACAATCTCTTCACCAATTTCACCTCCTCCAGCCTCTACCTCAGAACAGTTCCACCCTTTGTTCTCTTATCCACCCTTCACCACTCCATCATTTTCTCTTATAGATGACTCCTTAATGGATGATTCTCCTCTCACTCCTCCTGAGCTTCCCTCTACATCTTCTTACCAACAACTTCTTCAAGACATCCTTTCTCAACCATCCTTCACCCCATCCTTTGCCTCTTCCATCTCATCCATCTCCACCTCAGTAACCTCTATCTCCAATATTCCTCCTTCAGATCCATCCATCCCTACACCTCCTATATCCACACTCTCCATTACATCAGCTCCAGCCACCCTCATTCCAGTCTCTTCAACTCCTACCTCTGCTCAAGCTAATCTTGAGCATGTAGATCTCTCAGCCCTGGAAGACAAGCTCTATGTGTTGCTAGCCCTCAAGCTAACCTCACTGCTGGAGACCTCCTTGGCTCCACTCCTGAAACATGTTTAGGAGCTGTCTACCAAGTTTTCTTCCTTTCTCTCCTCCCAGGCAATCCCTTCATCTGGGTGCCTTGATTCAGTTACCACTGAACCCAGGTAGGGGGAGATGCCTTATGAAGTAGTGGATGTGCCTGAGGCTGCTGAAGGTTCAAGTCCTGCTCCTGTTTTTGAAGTGGACCTTCAGAGTCTGCTTTCTATATTTGATTCTGTTTATTTCAGTTCTCTGCCAATGCATCAATTTGAAGACCTCACTAAGGCCATTGTGTCTATCTCTGTATGTGATCCCAGCCTAATTGCCTCATATGTCAATTCCTTCAAGGCTGTGGATGTTGATGCTTTCAGTTCTGCTGCTGCTGCTATTTCTACAATTGTTTCAGAAGATATTGACATGATTTCTGTTGTTGAGGATGCTGCTGCTAAAGAACTTGCTACATATATGGAAGAATCTGCTTCTACTGCTGCTCCAACTTCTGTTTCTGCTGTTGCTCAAATTTCTGCTGCTGCTACTGCTTCTGCTCTGACCCCTGATCAAGTAAAACAACAAGAAAAGTATATAAAGAGTATTGATGACTTATATGATAGACCTCAAAGTTCAGACAGTGATCAGTTTCACACTGAATCTGATGACTCTTCTAATACTATCGCCAAGAAAAGGAAGGCCAGAAGCAAGGCCATGATGAAGGTTCCTCCTGCTCAAGCTAAAGATTCCAATGACATTCCATATTATATTCTGCATGAATGTCCTATCTCTGAGCCCTGGATGCAGTTCTCCAAAAATCAGTTGAAAGCTATGAAGAAAAGAAGGAAATTGGATAGATATAAAAAAAGGATCTTCTCAGTTTCAGCCTCCTCCTCCTCCTCCTCCAGATTCAGAGTCAGGTGGAGGCTCAGCTTCTCAAACCCCAGCTTATAAGCAAAGTTCCTCCCAGTCCTCTCAAAGATACCATCCTAGAGGGCAATACCAAAGGGGTTATCAGTCCAGAAGGGGACAGTATAGAGGAAGTCAAAGAGAACATAGATTTCATGCAAGGGAAGGACAAAGATACATGGACTCTACTCAAGGTCCTTTTCCTTATAAACTCAGGTAAAAATTTGAGACTAGAACTCCTATTGCTTTAGAATCTGCAAACAGATATGAGCCTGCAGTGCCTTTTGAAGATCCAGAGAACAATCCATTGTCATGGACTACAAGGATGAAAGAACTGGCTTCTTTAGATCAGTTGAAGAAAGCCAGAGAACAAGGGAAAGACACCTCTAATATTACTACTCTATCAGATCAAAGAAAAGCTGAACTGGAAAGGTATTCTTCAAGGAAATTCTTTGACCCAGTGGACTACATGAAGTTGCATCCTGAGGCTGTGGTTCCCAGGCCAAGAGCTCAAACCTCCTTAGGTGCAGATGATAATAGAAGGTCAAAGAAGGAAGCCCTTAATCATATCAGAGAAATTATATTTAAGAAAGGCAATGAAAAGAAGTAATTTCTGTAAGTAGACAGCACAATCCTCTGAACATTTGCTGAAATTCCATTTGATTGCTGCTATGATTTCTTGCTCTGCTATTTTGTTTTAGTTTGTTGCTCTTCTATATGTTGTTGTAGTTTTTATTTCTGAAATATGTAAATAGTAATCCTAACCCAAATAGGGGGCGATTGTTGGAACACCCTATTACTAATTTGGGTAAGGATCACTATGTTTTTCTTATGAAATCAGTTTGACCTAGATGTATAGTTGAAAAGGTCAACATTAGAATGTGTCTAGGGCTTAGAACTTAGGTTTGAAGCTGTCCCCAGGACCATTCCAAGATCAAGGAAATAGAGTCAAGTCAAAGACAATTTTCGTCGAGCTCAGTTCGACGAAACGTCGAACTCCGTTCGACGATCTCTGAGCTCAACTATGTTAAGTCCTCGAACTCCGATCGACGATCTTCGAGCTCAGATCGACGATCTGCTTTCAGTCAGTTTGCTTAGTCTTCGAACTCAATTCGATGATCTTCTCGCTCAGGTCGACGATCTTTCTTCTCTTATCTCTTCAGGTCGCTGAGCTCAGTTCGACGATCTTCGAGCTCAGTTCGACGTTTTCTGTCTGATGATCATTTTCAGTCTCTGAGCTCAGCTCAACGATCTTCGAGCTCAGATAGACGTTTTTCTTGAGAGATCGACGTTTTTAAGGATTCAAATTCTGTCAGACTTTGGAATGTTTTTCAAATTCTCTCAGCATTTATGTCAAGAGATCTGCCAGCCATTTTCATTTATTCTGGAGCAAGTTTCAAGGAATTTTTCAGAGAATTTTTTATTGGACTTTCCTCTAGAAGACAAAATTTTATGGAAGGCATTTAATGTCTGTTAACGACTATCTTGGACATAGAATCTTCAGAGAATAAAGACTTTCTCTTTTTCTTTTCTCTCCAGTCATACAGTAAGATACACAGATAAGAGAAAGAAAAAGAACAGGTGATTCTCAGGATAGTCTGATCAACACAAGAAAACTCAAGTGATCAACCCTGGAGAATTAGTTGAACAATTTGGTGTACTGAAAAAGTGATCATAGCTTCATCTCAAGGACTCCAGACAACTCATCTTTCAGCATCTGCTGAAACCATCATCTGTTGGAGATCTGAAGCTTCTGAAGACCTATCACCCTGAAGCAAAGCTTCCTCTCTTGAACTAGTCAACATCTCAGGGGGAGCTTTGACAACACAAATCCACTTGTGCTTCTCTCTTTGATTGAGACAGAGAAGACAACTTCATTCTTTTTCTTTTTCCTTTCCCTCTGTAAAAGGGTTTTCAAAACTCCCTTCAAAAGTTTTGAATCTGGTTCTGAGAGCCTTGTCAAAACTCAGTGGTGGCAAGACACCTTATCAAAAAATCTAGTTTGGTTTTTGAGCACCTTATCAAAAGCTCATTGGTGCCAGGACCCCTGATCAACCCTTCCTGCAGTGGATTCCTACCAAGGGTGGTAGAAGAGTGGATGTACCCAGGTTTTTGGGGAACCACTATAGCTCCTTGTGTTTTCTGGTTTGCTTGTGTGTTTTCTTTGCTGTGTGTTGTTCTCTTCTTTTTACTGTCTTGTTAATTCTATAGCAGGCACCTTACACCTATATATAAATTAAATCTTTAAAGTTTTGCTAAGCTTAAAATTGTGAATTTATTTTAAATAAACTCTATTCACCCCCCTCTAGAGTTGAGATAGATCTTGCTCTCACTTTCAGTAGTCGTTTTAAGCAATCTGGAGCAAGTTTCAAGGAAGACTAAATTGAATGTTACTTAGGACTTTCCCCAGAGACAGTTGTCAATTAAGGAAGTCATTTATGACTGAGTAATGGCCATCTACAGTTAGAATTTGATATACTCAGTACAGAATGTTTTTGAAACATACACAGGACTAATAGATTTGAAAAAAGATATACAGAAGAGAGAACAAGAAAATACACTCATCAAGAATTCATCTTCTGATATATTCAGATTTACTGAGTCAAAATTCTTCAAGAACACAAGAAACTTTTTCTGTGAAGGAGATCATCTACTATTCTACTCCTTCAAGCTTCAAGTGTTCAAAAGCTTCTACATCAAGGACTCAAGACATCACACATTTCAGCATCTGCTGAAATCTTCTATTGCTGGAGATCTGAAGCAACTGAAGGTCTATCACCCTAAGCAAAGCTCATCTTCCTAAACCCTTATAGATCTCAGGGGGAGCTTTGACAACATCTTCCACTTGTCTTCTCTAAGATTGTTGACAGAGAAGAGCAACTCAACTTATTTTCTTTTTCCTTTCCCTCCTGTAAAAGGGTTTATCAAAACTCCCTTCAAAAGTTTTGAGACTGGTTTCTGAGACCTTGTTAAAACTCAGTGGTGGCAAGACACCTTATCAAAAAATCTAGATCTGGTTTTTGAGCACCTTATCAAAAGCTCATTGGTGCCCAGGACACCTGATCAACTAGTCCTGCAGTGGATTCCTACCTAGGGTGGTAGAAGAGTGGATGTACCCAGGTTATTGGGGAACCACTATAGCTCCTTGTATCATCTGGTTTGCTATGCTTTGTACTTTGCTGTGTGCTGTGTGATTTCTTATTTCTTGCTTTAGTTTTTACTTTACTGCAAGCACCTTACACATATACATAAATCAAGACTTCCAATACTTTACTGTTTTAAATTGTAAATTATTTTAAAATACTATATTCAGCCCCACCCACCCACCCCCCCCCCCCTCTAGAGTTAAGGTAGATCTTTCACTGACTTTCACACCATATTGAAGATCTCCTGCAATAGTAATGTGTGTTTTTGAAATAGTTGTGTCACATTCTTCTTCATCCTCTCAACATCCAGCGGGTCACCCAGATACTCTGAAATGTGTTTTGTATCAGGGGGAGGCAAATACCCCTTGCTCATCTCGACGTCGGAGGAGGAGATCACGTTGAAACCTATAGGGAAGATTCAGAAAGGGAGAGTAGTAGTGGATGGGCAAAAGTGCAAAGCTCACCTAGGGTCGGCACGTCGCCCGCTTCAATAGCCGGTCGGGAGGTACCTGATCGGCCTTGGAAGGGTTCGCCTCCGAGAGCAGCGATGTTTTTCCCCAGTCCTTGAGGTAGTGGCGACGGGGACACCGCAGGAGGGGAATGCCTCAAGACCAAAGGGCTAGTGGCCCGATTAGTTGTCAGCAAGGGGGAGTGCCCCAGTTCTCTCTTATCCTCCCCTTCCTCGCGAGCTGATTCCAGTATAAAGGAGAAATCAGAAGCAGATTCATGACTTTGGCAGAGAGGCTCGAGTATCTCAGGGGCGATCTCGGCACCAGCCGCCGAACTCGATGCAGGGGTGTCATTCGAAAGGGACCACCCGACCCTTTTCCCCTTTTTATCTTAAAGAGGGGGCCAGGCGATCCACAAGCCAACCACGGGGCAGCCCCAAGGGCTAACTCCCGAGTCCCCTCCCTCGCAGCCTCTAGGTGAGCCTGAATCTCCTCAGATATAGGCAACGTTCAGCTACAACTCGCGGAGAAGGGTGGGGGAAGGGAGAATTTTTCCAAAAGTACCGAAAGCATACTTATAGCACGAGGGTGGGGCCCATCAAAAGATTCCCTCTAGCTCAACAAAGCACTCACCAAAGAGGTGGGTTGGATGATTCTTTCTGAGCTTGGCCAAGCTCAAAAGGAGTAGGGATTGTGTACAACCCCATGTTCACTGAGTGGGTCCCCCAAGCTAGTTGAGTGAACCAGGGCAGTCTATCTGTATCATAATAGCGAGCAAGCTCCGAGCGACTGGCTCACCTTTGCCAAGGCTAGGCGGATGAGCCGGGCAAACTGGTCTGCTCATGCCTCACCCGCCCAGAGTTCGTCAGGCTGAGCTCGGCATTCGCCGAACTTAGCCCCAGGCGTAGGTCACCGGCCAAAGAGCGTCATTCGTCGAACGGAGCTCGCCGGCCTAATCTTTCCGTTCGTCGAGCGAAGCCGGAGGGGTTAGGATTTCAACGGCCCTGGTTTGTTAGAGGGGCGAGCAGGGAGGGCTGGATCGTATTCTCCTCAAGGGAGCTCGGTCGGAGGCCGGTGAGTAGGGCCAGCTGGGCCCGTGCTTGCCAAACCCCTGACAAAAATAGCGAGTGTCAGCTCCATCGAGCACTCGCCGCCCCATTTTACCCCTGCTCTTGACGCCCTCCTGACGATAGCGTCGAGTTATGCCACCCTACTAGACACATGTGTCGCCCTCCTGGTCGGGGTTTTGAATAATCATTCTTTACCCACCGCCCATGGGTTCCTTTGCTCCTGCCCGAGTTAGGTAGGCCGACTCACACTCGCCCGGTCTCCCATGAGGTATTTTTTACCATTTTGCCCTTGTTGGTATGCCCCTAGCCATTCAGAATAGTGGAGTTACGATGTTGGTAGGCCAACCTAGAATGCACATAGCTATTCAAAACAGCGAAGGTTGGGTACTTACAGACCGTCTTCAGAATCCTATAAATAAACCCAAGGTGGCACCTCAGAAGGCAAGATTTTCTTATCCCCTGATTTTCTTGCACTTCTGAGTGAGCCTTAGCTCGGTTTCTGGCTAAGGGAGGGTAAGCGCTCTGAGATCTTCCGGGTGTGTGGTGGGACCTCCACACCGAGCCCTTGGTTATGTTCCCAGTTCTTCTTGCTCAGTCCTTTGGCTAGCAGGAGAAGTAGGTGTACGATCACCCCTTCCCCGAGGGTGAACTCCACAAGAGACTGAATTCTTGGTTTCAATAGTGTTAGATCTTTTGAAAGAAATTGGTCTTCTTAGGGCAAGACCTGTTCAGTCTTATGGTGGTTGGTGATAAAAAAAGTTGGACGGAGGATTCTCCACTTCTTTTAGATAGTATTGTGTACAAGTGACTCATGGGAAAGCTCATTTATTTGACTGTTACCAGACATGACATTTTTTGTGATGTAGGGAAGGTCAATCAATTTATGCAAGTTCCCAGAGAATGTCATATTTAATCTGCCTTAAAAATTCTGGAGTATGTGAAAGGGTCTCCAGAGAAGGGGCTGTTGTACCTTTGTGGGAGGAAACCTTGTCAGCTAGTTTTTGCACCTTTGTGGGAGGAAACCTTGTAAACTGGAAGAGTAAGAAACTGTTGTTATGTTACAATCAAGCGTTGAAGCTGAGTACCGAAGCATAACATTGATTGCTTGTAAGTTGAAATGGTTGTGTGCCCTTATGCTTTACTTGGGGAGATATATGGCCTTCCTTTACCCATATTTTGTGATAACCAGGCTGATACATACATATCAAAGAATCCAGTCTTTCATGAAAGAACAAAACACATTGAAGTTGGCTTCCACTTCATCAAAGAAGAGATTATGAAGAATCAAATATGTACTCCTTTTATCAGTTATGACAAGAAGCTTGCAGATGTTTTTACCAAACCTATGTCCTCTCTTTCAATTTTCTGTGGCAAGCTGGGCATGGTTGAAATATATGCTCTAGCTTGAGGAGAATGTTAAATTTTATGGATCTTGGAAGTCTGGAGGTTTGGTTGGGCAACCTGGCAGTTTGGTGACTTGATCCAGGAAGTTTGGTAGCTGTACGATCTGGCAGTTAGCCTTGGCGGCCTGGTTCCACTGTATTGCGAACTGCCTTGGCAACCTAGTGGATTGATAGTGGAGGTTAGCCCTAGCAGTTTGGTTCTACTAGTTTACGGTTGCCTCTGGAGGTTTGGTAAGTATTCCTACTTGCTGGGAATCATTCAACCCAGTTGTATGTTTGGCAGACAAGGAGTTCTAGTCCCTGCAGATAGAAGGAGTGTTTTGAGCAGTTGAAGCTGCGGATAGAGATAAAGCTGAAGTTGCGGGTACAGATGGGTATTGCGTCCTAATAATCAAGGGAGCTGACCTAGATTTTGGCAGTCTTACGCATCTATCCGCATGTGTTAAGTGGACTCATGATCGGTGTAGTGGTAGCAAGCTATGTAGAGACATGTGGTTACTTATGTAGAGCAGGCAGACTGCCTAACCGCTCGGTATTAGTAGTCTGAAAAAATTTTAACCGCATATACGCCTATTGTATTTTAGTCTCACATCGTCTGTTGTATATTCCCTCTCTTTCCTCTCCCTATAAATAGAGGGTCATGCTCTTGTAGTTTAACTTTTTAAGGAATGCAAAGCTTGTTATTTAGTTTTTCTCACATCAACAATCTACCCAAATATATATTCGATATTTCTCTAAGTTAACATGTGTAGGTAATCAATATTTGATTGACTAACAACTTGGGAGTAAGTCAGTATACTCCAGAAGTGAAGAATATTTGTTAAGTATAAATGTGTCGAGTCATCTCACTTCACTCGACGCTCAAGGACTATGTGTTGACTCAATACTATTAACGCACTGCCTCAGAAGTGAAGCAGAGAATCTATCCAAGTTCAAATGCGTCGAGGCATCTCACATCACTCGATGTTCAAGATTCATATGCACTGACTGAATACTACCCTCTCAATGCCTTAGTAAAAGAGAAGAAATTCAGATCAAGTATAAATGGGTTAAGTGAAGGACTTTCACTCAACGCCTCGGTAAAAGAGAAGAGATTCAAACCAAGTACTAATGCATCGAGTGAAGACCATTCACTCAACGCCTCAGCAGCAAAGCAAAAAAAAAAGTCAAAGTATAAATGTGTCGAGACATAAGACTTGACTAAATGCCAAAGTTGTTTGAGCTGAGTTAAATGCAGTCACTCGATGCCTCTTTAAAAAGTCTTCACTCAATGCCTAAGTAGAATGCGTTGAGTAAAGTGTTGTCTCTCTATACTTTATCAGAGTTCTAGTATTTGACTAAGTTATGTTGCTTCTAGCACTCAACGCTTCTACAAAGGATCAGAAATTTATTCTAAGTCAATTGGTGTTTAGTCTATTCTACTGACGGTATGCATAATTCAAATCGACGCAGATTACGCGCTAAAAGACAAAAACCACTGCATTACTCTGACACGCAATCTTGGGATGATTCAACCATTAAAGTCGGCCATACCGCATACCTAAACATGATTAAAGCCATTGCAGATGCTAAGATATAAAATCTAAGTTTGTGGGGCTCTTACGAGAACTTTTTTGGAATACTTTCTAAAACCCTCATTCACAAAAAAAAAGTCATCGCCAAGAGAAAAGGAATTATTTTTCATTGTCTTCAAGCTTGGTAGTGTACACAATAATTTTTGTAAAGCTTGAAGAAGAAGAAGATCTCTACAAGTATTCAACACAGCATAGCTTGTCTCTAATTTGAAGATCATTCTTGTTGTTGGGTAGAAGAGAAGCTGTCTAGTGATATAGCTAAAGAAAAAGGCTCCAGAGCTTTTTTAATTGAGTCATTATAAATCAAACACTCTTTAAATCTCAGTTGTATGATCTCTCTGAGATTTGAGTGTAGGTCTAAGTTATAAAGGTTGAGATTAGGACTTTTTCCAAAGTCTAAGGAAGGATTATTACAGAGAATCTGAGGTAGGCTTGTGTTATAAAGACTGAGGTGGGGCTTCTTATGAGCCTGAGGTAGGAGACTTGTTGTTGTCTCTGAGGTAGGACTAAGTTAAGTCTGATTTGTAGGAGTGGTAACCATCTAAGGTGTAAGATGTAATGAGGGATGTGAGTTGTAAGATCTATTGATATGAGTTTTAGAGGAGTTATCCAAATATAGCTATTGCTGGATAGGTGAAAGGGGAAAGTGGATGTACCCTAGATAGGTTTCTTTGAGATCTTTTACCTGGATCTCAACTCTGGACCCTAGATCTCGCTTCTAGGCCATGGATCTCGCATCTGGACCCTGGATCTCATCTCTAGACCCTGGATCTCATCTCTACACCCTGGATCTCACCTCTAGACCATAGATCTTGCCTCTAGACCCTGTATCTTGCCTCTGGGCACTGGATCTCATCTCTTGACCCTGGATATTATCTTTGGAGCATGGATCTCGCCTCTGGACTGTAGATCTTGCCTCTGGACCCTGGATCTCAACTCTAGATCATGGATCTCGTCTTTAGAGCCTAAATCTTACCTCTAGAGGTAACTGCTTCTACACTCATCCTAGGTGGGCGAGATCCTCCAGACCATCATCGGTCGTATCTGATCTCGACAAATTACGGGTTATACACAAGGTCATTTACGAAATCTTCTCTGATATATCTCGTCGACGTTCATCAAACCAAAATGCATGATGATATAGTAGAAAAATCCATCGCTTATGATAAATGATGTGTGATGGATATCAGGTTTATGTATTCGAACCTGCTGGTTGTAACACCTCCCCTGTAATGACCGTATAATATGGGTCCGTCCGGGGCCCCACAACATACAGACTCCACAGCTTCAGCATTAAAAGTTTATATATCCTACCCAAACTCATAAATCAGAACATACATAGCGGATAAAAAGAAACCAAATAACTAGAAGTTATCCACCACTAACAGGAGTATCAAATGGCCTTAAGGCCTTACATAAAAATAGTCCAACATAGACATCAAAAGTCAAACATCAATGTGCAAAGCACTCCTAAGCTACCTCAGCGTGCAAGCCGGACATTGCCCAAAAGAAATGGGTAGCAATCCAAGAAGAATAAACAATCTAAGCACAGTAACACTTCATGAGGCTTAGGGCTTTTCGCCCGGCGTACTAGCTCCCTCTTGCGATCCTTGCCCTGTAAGGATTTGAAGTAACGTGGGTCAGCAAAGGCTGGCCTCTACTGTGTAACAAACACATCTCCTCTCGGCCGCCCCTAACGGACCCCGGGGCACCCCTCCAACCTGTAAGACAAAACTTCGTATACCAAAAGTACAAATATATAAAGCTTTAAAAACAGGTTTGGATGTCTCATACAGCATACACGTTTTCTATGTTTTGAACAGAGTGAAGGGGCCTACTATGCAACATGAATGCAAACCCGGGCTTCACCCAAGGCACCCTATCTCGTATGCATCTAACACACCATCAAAATAATTGGGTACTACCATCTCCCCATTGGCTTAGAGCCGTAAACAAAAGGGAGCCACCACGTCCCTAACGGCCCAAACGCCGTCACACGGAAACCTTGCAAAGGCCCCACCCGCACATGGGTCTTAAACCCCAGGCTTTCCAATACATTCTGACTTCGCGCATCAGGATTCCGTCTCACACAGACCGATTCTAAGAACCCTTACTGGACCCCACCCGCTCATGGCCTCATTACCCGGGCTTGCCCTATGCTCGACATTCTCGTCAGTCCTACAGAAGGGGATAGTCTCGCCGGGACACTTTCCCTACATGACTTGCACGTCACGGGATAGCCAGCCGACCACAGAGACATAGTCGCGCCTTAGCACAGCACAACCAAAAGTTTCCCCACCCTAATCCACCATTCGTACTATATCTTTCCCGCGCTCCAAGGAAAACATCTACCGCCCAAAGCGGAGCTAACCTTGCCCGGTTCTGACTACGAGTACTCACTCGAGAAAAAGAGGGAAAATGCATACAACACAACGGCATCTTGCCGCAACGGATTTCTATCGAATCCTCAAAGCTCACTATACAACATCACCGAGTCGGACTAACGGTTGCGACTACGGCTTCATCCACAATGCCTAATCCACTAATGGAGCGGATCTCTAATGCAAAATATGTCGGGGACGGACACAATCGACCCGAAGGTTCCTCTTGGACCAAGGCTACGCGAATCCCTCTCACTTGAGAGATCCGGTGCTCAAAACATGAAAGGAAGAGGATGTTATTCATGCATCTTAAATCCTAAAAACCAAGAGGATAAGTGTCGTTAACTTTCGACCCCTCTTCCTAGCCATGGAGAAAACTTGGTCGGAAGAACACCACCGCAATGCTCTTGCCCTTGCGGATCTGAAGACGGCTCGCGATTTGGAGCTCTGAAACTCCGCCGGCGACCGGATCTTGGCCCTCTTCCTCCTCCTTGCTCTCCCTTCTCACTAGAACTTAGAGAGATAAAAGCCAAGAGAAAAATGAGGGCTTCTAACCCTATTCCCTGGTTTAAACCCTCAGACCCAGCCCCCAGCCATTGGATCCCATAGCAAAGAAACGAACAGCCACGATCGGGGCCTGAAATAGAAAATCTGGGCCGAACACGGGTTGCAGCACGGATGTGTGCATGTCCGTGTCACCCATTCGCCGTCAAACCAGAAATCCCGACCAGTACACGGCCTTTGACACAGCCTCTGACACGCCCGTGTCAGATCTGATACGACCGTGTCACGACCCGTGTCAAGCCCGTGTACCAAACTCCCAAAACTTACCGAACGGGACACGGCCATTGACAAGGCTTCGAATACGCCTGTGTCTCAGGTGACACGCCCGTATCAAGGCCCATGTCAAGGCCCGTGTCACGGCCCATGTCACCTAAATGACACAGGACCGAAAAGTCCCGAGAATAACATGGCCATGTGACACGCCCGTGTCACTGGCCGTGTGCCCTCACTCAACGCCGCTAAATCGTTGAGTGCTCGACACACCCTTGGACACGCCCATGTCCAAGGCCGTGTGCCTCGACACGCCCTTGGACACGCCCGTGTCCAAGGCCGTGTGTCCACTCTCAATGATCATCGCCTGAAAAATCGTCGACCTCGAGCACGACACGCCCTATGACACGCCCGTGTCACAGGCCGTGTCAGCCTACCCAAAACCTAACTTGGCCAAAACAACGTCGTCGTTTCCTCTTCCAAATTTTGGGGTGTTACACTGGTACCCTAAGAAAGAGTCCAAGAAACTAATTATCGAAAACCTACGACAAAGTCGACTAAAGAGTCTCTATGAGGGAGGTGATAACAATCCTTAGGACATGCCTTATTGAGCTTGGTAAAATTGATGCACATTCTCCATTTGTTGTTGGCCTTTTGGATCATCATAACATCAAAGATCCATTACGGATATTGAATCTCTATGATGAAATTCGTCTTGAGTCACTTAGAGACCTCTTCTTAAATAGGTTCATCGAGCCTTGTGCTCGCTGATTGCTTTTTTTTATTCACAGACCTGATATCAGGACTGATGTTGAGATGATGACAGATATATGGACTTATTTTGGGCATGTTCGAGGTTGACTATGTGAATATATTGATGATAATAAGGAGATTGGATGAGCAATGCCTTATCCTCTTCCGTAATTTTTGTGTTCATGGAGACGGTTCTGTCCTCATCCCTCTAAGTCATGGAATTATTACACCTCATGGGTGGACTCTAGTATTGGAGCTGACGGTTTACATACCTTCAGTTTTATAATATCAATTCACATGTTGTATTTTATCATATCTTGTGTTTGGTAGAGTGTGCGGGTTTATAGGTCCAAGCGATGCAGGAAGCTCTCATATGGAGCCTACCACCGAGCGATAGCAGTTACTACCGAGCAGTAGCCTAAATTAAATGGGCAAGGCACTCGGGATTCAGCCGCGCCGTGCTAGGACTACCGCCCGCTCTAGCTCGAGGAATTAATTAGTCCAGGCTCCCAGGAACCTACCGCATAGGCACTAACTTTGTACCGCGCCGCGGTAGACCACTCAACGATCATCGAGACTGGTCGAATCGTCAAGATTGATTGAATCATCGAGACAAATTGATTCATTGAGACAATTGGACTACCGACGGGCGCTAACTTTATACTGCGCCACGTTAGCACACTTAACGATCGTTGAGACGGATTGATTCGCCGAGATACCTGTACTACCGTCAGGCACTAGCTTGGTACTGTGTTGCGGTAATACACTCAATGATCGGTGAGATGGAAGCTTCGAGATGACTGAACAACTATTAGGCGCTACCTACCTACCGCATCGCGCTAGCATTGGAAAAAGGAAAATATTCGTTTTTAATATTTTTCCAAATTTGGAGGACAATTATCAACATCAAGCACGTGAACCTACCGACGGGCGCTAACCTTACCGCCGGCGGTAGCCTATTTTTTCAAAGACGTACAAAAAGGTGCCTTGGTTTCTGTGTTCCTTACCAAGATGAAAAGGTACTTAGATCTGTGACTCCTAGGGTTTGTTCGCCTCTCTGCGGTCCGTTTCGCCATATCCGTCGAAGGAAAAAAGAAGACTGCCTTCCTCTAGTTTACGCATGAAGAAATCCGACAAGACAAGAACTAAAAAGCCTACGAAGTATTGATCGGTTGCAAGCCCACGAAGATTTCTAGCACCAATCATGAATCGCTCAACAGAGGAGCCGTATTGAGGGAGATTTGAACTTTAATCTTTTTATATTCTTGTGTACTATTTCTCTGTAACGACTCTAGTGCGTACGTAATAGCGTTACGGCTCCGATCTCCAGGCATCGCTACCGGGTTGCAGCTCAAGCACTCCAACACCTCTCCAGCCCACTACCGGGTTGTTGGTGGCCACAACCTCCCTTTGATGAGCGAACTCTACAGTTAAGCTGGGTCGTACGGGGACTTCCCAGGATGTGACCCATCCCAGTACCGGGCTGCAGCCCAAGCACCCCATCCCCTACACTTTTTATTATAACGTCCCGCCAAGCACTAAGCATAGGCCAGGCACGTTACCGGTTGCAGCCCAAGCACCCCAACCCCTCTCCATCAACAGGCGGGTTTTTGGTGGCCACAACCTCCCTTTGATGAGGCAAACTCGATAGTCAAGCCTGCACTACGGGGACTTCCCATGAGTTCACGGCTCATCTGGTGATGAAGGTTGAAAGAACTCCATAATTAAGCATGCTCGGGCTGGAGTAGTACTGGGATGGGTGACCTCCTGGGAAGTCCCCGTAGTGCGGGCTTGACTATCGAGTTTTCCTCATCAAAGGGAGGTTGTGGCCACCAAAAACCCGCATGTTGATGGAGAGGGGTTGGGGTGCTTGGGCTACAGCCCGGTAACGTGCCTGGCATGTGCTTAGTGCTTGGCGGGACGTTACATTCTCTTCTTTGTATTCTTGTGGTGAGGAAAATCGACCGGTGAAGGTCATCGGGATCTGGGAAGGATTCCGTGAGAAATCATCCTGGGGAAGGGACGTCTATATCAGGGGATCTAGCGAGGCTCTAAGACACCTCCTTGTATGAGGGTGAAGAGACGGATCGAAGACCTTTTTTGGAGAGAAAGGGAGAGAGCCAACCGGTCTGTGGAGCAGGTCGGTATAGAAAACTAAAACTTGCTTCCATTCACCGCCTTCGATCTCCGGCATTACGGAGATCACGTTTTATTAATCTTTAAAACAGTTGTTGTTTTTACTTTGGAATGAAATTCATTTTCTGCTTATTCTCTTACATACAACGTTGTGTGTATTAACCTGTAATTCTCTGAAAGGTGCAAAGATTTCCAAGGAGGAATCTTCCCAAGAAAATGAGTTTTGTAAGATATTGCCGCGTGTTAGCTACCTAACACCCCGCGGTAGCTTCCTGGACTAGTTTTCCTGATTAGAAATAATTCGAATTTCCAGTCATCGTCATTAAACCTTTTTCACCCCCCCCCCCCTAAGGTTGGCCACTAGATCCAACAAGTGATATCAGAGCCAGGTTACTTCAAAAGGGCATAAAAACTTGAAGTAAGATGGCTAACGTGGTTCACGCATTTCCTGAGGGACAGGGTGTGAGTTGACCCCCACTGTTCATGGTGACTGAATACAGTCACTAGAGAACACGAATGAAAATATTTCTAATGACCCAAAGCATGGACGCGTGGGCAATGATCAAGATGAAATACACTGCACCCACCACCACTATAGGTGATACCGTCTTAGTAAAACCACGTGATAAATGAGATGATGCTGACAAGCTTAGATTTATGAACAATATTAAAGGAATGAACTCGTTATTTTGCGTATTGGATAAAACTGAATTTAATATAATATGTAACTGTGAAACTGCATATGATATATGGCATCTACTTGTGCTTACCCACGAAGGTACCTCGTAGGTGAAGGAGTCGAAGCTGTTCTGACTCGAATCTGAATACGAACAATTCTGGATGGAGATCAATGAGGAAGTAAACAACATGTATACACGCTTCACCAAGATTGTCAACGCCTCAATATCTCTTGGGAAGAGCTACTCAAATAGAGATTTGGTGAGGAAGATCCAGCGATCTTTGCATCCTCGCTTCAAACCGAAGATGACTGTGATTGTTGAATCATATGATATCAGTACCCTGGAGATAGAAAGCCTCATTGGAAACTTAAAGACACATGAACTTGAATTAAAGATTCAAGTTGAGGAGTATCTCAGGGAGATAAAGAAGAAGGGGCCGGCACTGAAGGCTGCAAGGAAGAGAAAGGTTGCTAAAGAATCTGAGGAAGACGACAAAGAAAGATTCTATGTCTAAGAGTTCAAAAGGTTCACAAAGAATCCTAAGAGGCAGGGAAAATTTAAGAAATTTCTGAAGAAAGGTGTTGAATAAGGACGGAGGTGGAACAAACTATCAAAGGGGATGGAGAGCGATGACGAGAATACCCTACCCGAGTGCTATTACTGTCACAATCCTGGGCACATAAAGAGGGAATGTCCAAGACTCAAGAAGTAGGAAAAGGAGAAGCAAAGTCAGCACAAAGGAAAGAAGAAGGTTATAAAGGCGCTGACTTGGGACAAGGATGGATCTGACAAATCAAGCACCTCAAACTCGGGTAGTGAAGACGAGGCAAATTTGTGCCTCATGGGAAGAAATCAAGATGAATCTGAAGATAAGTCCAGTGTCCAGAGCGACACTGAGGTAACTCCACCTTCCTATAGTAAACTTCTTGAGATTTACGAACACTTATGTGATAAGCTAGATTGTGTTATACTTAAGAAGGAGTCCATTAGAAATGAAAACAATAATATTAAAAAGGACTTATAGAATTTAAAAGGTGAATTAATAAAATGTGGCAAAGAGAAGATCGAGTGCCTAGAGTGTCCTCACTCAATGGCAACGATCGAAGTGCTAAAAGCAAGTCTCTCCAAGGCATTGTTGGAAAAAAATAATCTTGCAAACAAAAATAATGTCTTGAAGAAAAGACTTCAAATGTCTCTTGCAAAAATAGAAGAAGGCAAACAACAGTTCATCAATCGGTGTGATGCTAGTCACTGAAAACACTACCTTAAAGGAGAGGGTCAATGATCTTAACTATGATATCCAAAAATTTGGAATAGGACAAAAATCTTTGAACATGTTGTTGGGTGTACAGTTTCATAAATCTGGAAAGTTTGGACTAGAGTATGTAAGTCCAATGCTACCACCGAGCCTCAATCATAGTCAAGCTAAGACAAACAATTTATAGGGATTCACACAAAAAGCTCAATAATTCTGGAAGGTTATCTCCATCCTCAAGCACAAGCTCTAAAAACACGATAATGACAGCATCCACTACATATACTTTGTGTGCAAACTATCAAAGTTTTGGTCACACTTCCGGGTTGTGTCTGAGGAAAGGTAATAAGAAAACTATGCAAGTCTGACTACCAGAGTCTTCTACCTATTGTATGAGTGGAACAACTTGGGTAACCAAATCTTTACTCTCATCTTCTTTTTAGGTGTGTTGGCAGGCTAAGGACAAGGAGAATGTGTGGTACTTGGACTCTATGTGTTCCAAGCACATGAATGGAGATAAAGACAAGTTCCTTAGCCAAGAGAAGAAGAAGGGAGGCATGGTGGTGTTTGGGGACAACAACAAAGGACGCATTCTTGGAATCGGCACCATATGTAACAAAGCATTTTCTATTTCAAATGTACTGTTTGTAGATGGACTTAAGTATAATTTAATTTCATTTAGTCAAATGTGTGATAAAGGCCTTAATGTTATATTTGAATCCTCTACAAACACTTGTAAGATCATAAATGCCAAAACTAATAGTGTTTTACTTACTGTTCATAGAACTCATATTGTTTACACAATTAGTTTTGAAGATATACCTTCTTCTGATTTGAAATGCTTAGTTACCAACAATGAGGAATTAGATCTTTGACATAGGAGACTATGACACTCAGGAAGTAAACTTATTGTCAAACTATCAAAAAATAAACTTATTTGTGGACTTCCAAAACTAAGAGGTAGTTTAAATTCTTTATGTACTCCGTGTCAGAAAGAGAAATTTGTTAAAACCTCATTGAAAAGCAAAAAATGATATTTCCACAACTGCACCACTTGAACTCATACACATGTATCTTTTTGGTCTTTTTAGTACATGTAGTACAGGTCGAAAACAATATATGTTTGCTCTTATTGATGACTACTCCCGTTATTGTTGGACGAACTTGTTTACAAATAAATCTGACACGTTCCTTGAGTTCACCAATCTATGCACTAGACTTCAAAATGATAAGGAACTAAATATAAAATGCATAAGGTCAAATCATGGGGGAGAATTTGAGAATGAGAATTTTATGAACTATTGTAATAATTTAGGAATTAAACACGAATTCTCACCCCCACGCATTCCTTAATAGAATGGGGTAGTAGAGAGAAAGAACCACACGCTTCAAGAGTTAGCACACGCAATGCTCACAGAGTTTGGCATGCCTCGATATTTTTGGGCTGAAGCGGTTAATATAGTGTGCTATGTGATGAACCGAGTCATGCTTTGCCCTATTCTTAAGCTAACTCCGTATAAACTCTACTTCAATAAGAAGTCATCAGTTTCCTATTTTAGAGTCTTTGGTTGCCTGTGTTTTATTCTAAACACTAAGGATCACTTAGGAAAACTTGACAAAAAATCTGACCATGGTATCCTGTTAGGATATTCTAGTATGAGCCATGCATATAGGGTCTATAACAAACGCACCTTAGTTGTTGAAGAATCGACACACATCCACTTTGACGAAAAGGTACCAACCGAAGAACCTAGGCCAAACAAAGAGGAATTTCATGACGATACACATTTCAAAGCTAAGGGTGAGGAAAAAGAAGTGTCGGTTGATGTTCCAACTCATATAAATGAGTATAGGCCTCCAAGTACTTTAAATTTCTTAAAGCAACATCCACGAGAACTAGTAATAGGAGGTACCTCACATGGAATTAGAACTCGGTCGTCTCTACATGAATCCTTTTCGAACTTATGTTTTCTATCTGAAATTGAACCCAAGAATATCTGAGAAGCCTTAAAGGATGAATCATGATTCTTGGCTATGACTGAAGAGTTAAACCAATTCGATAGAAGTCTGGGTGTTAGTGGAGCGTCCAGATAGCCATCCTTTTATTGGTTTGAAATGGGTTTACAAGAATAAACTTGATAGTGACTCTAGGATAACTAAAAACAAAGCTAGGTAGTGGCACAAGGTTACACGCAGATAGAAGGCGTGGATTTTGAGGAATCATTTGCACTAGTTGGGTGCTTTGAATCCATTTGTATGTTCTTAGCGTTTGCAAGTTATAAACAAATTAAATTATATCAAATGAATGTTAAGAGTGCATTCTTGAATGGATATATTAAGGAAGAGATATATGTCGAGCAACCACCCGGATTCAAGAATGCTGACTAACTGAATCACGTATACAAGTTGGTGAAAGCCTTGTACATATTGAAGCAAGCACCTCGTGCTTGGTATGATAGGCTTATGACTTTTCTACTAGGACATGGGCTTAGGATGGGTAGGGCGGATACCACTCTCATTGTGAAGCACAAGAATCTTAATTTAATTCACTTACAAATTTATGTGGATGATGTTATTTTTGGGGCAACAAATGATAAATTATGCACAAAAATTATCACTTTAATGCATTATGAATTTGAAATGAGTTTAGTTGGATATTTATCTTATTTCTTAGTATTTCAGATTTCTCAACATAACGATGGAATTTTTATAATTCAATCGAAATACATACAAGATATGTTTGTGCGATTTGACTTTAAGAATCTGAAATAAGTCAAGACTCCAATGAGTACCTCTCTAAAATTAGGAAAGGATGAAAGTGGCATTTCGGTGGATCAAACTGTCTTTAGAGGAATGATCGGATCACTACTCTACTTAAGTGCGTCTAAGCCCGATATTACATTTGTGGTGTGTCTATGTGATAAGTATCAAGCCGATCATAAAGAATCACACTTGAAAGTGGTTAAACATATCTTTAAGTAACCTATAGGCACCCAAAATCTTGGTATTTGGTGCCCACACACCACTAATTTCACACTCCACAGGTACTCCGACTCTGATTATGTTGTATGTTCACTTAATCGCAAGAGCACGAGTGGTGCCTGTCACTTCCTTGGTCAGGTACTAGTCTCATGGTCAAGTAGAAAACAAAACATGGTTGCCATCTCTACTGCAGAAGCCGAGTATATTGCCTTAGGGAGTTATTGCGCACAAGTACTTTGGATGTCTCAAACGTTAGACGACATTAACTTAATTTTCAGGAACATTACTCTTAGGTGTGACAACAAGAATGTCATAGACTTGACCAATAATCCAGTGCATCACTCACGATACAAACATATTGATGTTCGTCATCATTTCATTTGGGATCACATTAAGAAAGAAAACATGAGAGTAAGCTTCATTGGCACCGACGACAAACTAGCTGACATATTCACAAAACCCCTCCCAGGTGGGTGTTTCTCGTTACTTTGACTCGAGCTTGATGTTTTGGATCTTTCTTCCTAGTCATGTTGCATTTTTTTGGCTATTTCTGCTTCTATTTTCATTTTTTTAACAAATATATATAACAAAAAAAATTGAAAAATCCCCCAAAAATCCCAAAACATTTTTTTCTACTTCTTCGTTTTCGCTTGGTTTGTTGTTTAGCTCGTTTTTTTGTAAAATCTTAAAAAAATTAAAACAAAAAAATATATATATATAACCCAAAAATAAAATAAAAATTATGGATTGTTCACTCTTATGACACACATGACTAGAACTTAGCATATGTGTATGTATAATGTTTGAGTTAGGTGTGTTAATCCCTGTGAACATTGTCTACCTATGTCATGATGTGACGAATCTATAGGTGCTTAGTGACTGAGTGCGACTAGATATGTTAGTGTTTGCTGAATATGCCTCTAGGTATGTGGGAGGATTTAGGTACCAGAATGACTTTACACTATTCGTACATCCCTAGACGGAACACACTTGTAGACATTATATACGTACATAATATAACTCATGATATTGTGTCTACCACGTTAGAAATACCTTGAATAATCAATGTCATGGTACATATGCGTTTGTATAAAGGGTAGAACTTTGGGCCAAATTTCTAGTGCTCAAGTCCTGTGTATACAAGTTAAAGTGTATCTATCTATGTAGGTAGATTTCGATTGATTTGGAATCCTTGAAATCTAAAAAAAACTCTGACATTGATAGCTCAATGCGTATAAAAAATGAATGAATGCTATCAAGACTTGCGGCAAGGATACCCACAAGAACTACTCACTCCTCCTGATAAGTCTTTATGAGCATTGTGATGATGAGCACCTTAGTCCAAAAATCATTTCGATCTTGTGCATTGACTAGAACCTTAAGCTTAGTGTCCCTAGTTTTAGCCTTGGTATAACGTAGATAGCAACGTGACGTGATTTTTCACTTTATTCCTCTCGCGATAGCATATTTAATTACTGAGATAAACATATAATGAATGTTAATTCTAATTGATGTTTGTCTTCTGATGCTACACATACACATGTCATTGCTCTATCTAAAGCTTCAATTCATGATAATTGGACTAACACGACACTATATGTCTATAGCACGTAAGTTCTAACACAAGATTTATATTCATGACTTGTACAATGTTCCTTTGTATTAATTCTATAACTCTTGTAGGATTATACTATGCATTGTTATGTACTTAGTTTACCTTGGCTGTCCAATCTTTTGTAACTCTGAAAACTCTTTCAACACTATGTTTGTGTGTACTGCACTCATCAGTTTGACCTCTATGCTTAATATTCTCTACTTTTCTGTTTGGTCACCCCTATTATTTTCGCCTCTCGTTTCACTTTCTATAACGTGCACTATGTGTATTCTTTATCATGCTTATTATATACTGTATTTTGTTTATCTCGTGTATGCGTATGTTCATTTTTGGTCTAGCCCACCCCCCTTTCGATAATATTAAAGGGGGAGAATAGATGGTTCATGAGTATGGGAAAGGGTAGATCACATGTAGGGGAGCCCAGTTCACAGTGTGCACGTAGATAGGGGGAGCATGTAAAACACATATATAGGGGGAGCACGTGCGTAGGGGAAGCTATATAAAACCTGAAACCTGAGATTTAAAGATTATCTCGTATATATACATTGTATCATGCACTTATTATTATCTCATGAACGAGATTTGATATTATCAAAAGGGCGAGTTTGTTGGAGCCGACGGTTCACATATCCTCAGTTTGATAATATCAATTCTCATGTTGTATTTAATCATATCTTGTGTTTGGTAGAGTGTGCAGGTTTACAAGTCCAAGCGATGCAAGAAGCTTTCTTATGGCACCTACCGTCGAGCGGTAGCAGTTACCGCTGGGTGGTAGCCTGAATTAAATGGACAAGATGCTCGGGATTCTACCGCACAGCGTTATGCCTACCGCCCGTGCTAGCTTGAGGAATTAATTCGTCCAGGCTCTCGGGAACCTACCACGCAGGCACTAACTTTGTACTGCGCCGCGGCAGACCGCTCAATGATCGTCGAGACTGATAGAATCGTCGAGACTGATCGAATCGTCGAGACTGATCGAATCGCGGAGACCAATTGATTCATCGAGAAACCTGGACTACTGCCGGGTGCTATCTTGATATCGCGTCGTGTTAGCACACTCAACGATCGTTGAGACAGATTGATTCATCGAGACACCTGTACTACCGTCGGGCGCTAGCTTGGTACCGCACCGCAGTAATACACTAAATGATTGGCGAGATGGAAGCATCGAGATGACTGGAGTACCGCCAGGCGCTACATACCTACCGTATCGCGCTAGCATTAGAAAAAGGAAAATATTTGTTTTGAATATTTTTCCAAAATTGGAGGACAACTGTCAACATCAAGCACGTGAATCTACCGTCAGGCGCTATCCTTACCGCCGGTTGTAGCCTATTTTTTCAAAGATGTATAAAAGGCGTCTCGGTTTCTGTGTTCCTTACTAAGATGAAAAGAGACTTAGATCTGCGACTCCTAGGGTTCAGCCGCCTCTCTGTTGTTCGTTTCGTCATCTACGTCGAAGGAAAAAAGAAGACTGCCTCCCTCCCATTCACACACGAAGAAATCCAGCGAGCAAAGAACTAAAAAGCTTATGAAGAGTTGATAGGTTGCAAGCCCACGAAGATTTCTAGCACCGATCAGGGATCGCTCAACGGAGGAGTCGTATTGAGGGAGATTTGAACTTTAATCTTTTTATATTCTTGTGTACTTTTCTCTTCTTTGTATTATTGTGGTGAGGAGAATCGACCGGTGAAGGTCGTCGGTATCCGGGGAGGATTCTGTGAGAAATCGTCCTGGGAAAGGGACGTCTAGATCGGGGGATCTAGCAGGGCTCTAAGACACCTCCTTGCGTGAGGGTGAAGAGGCGGCTCGAAGACCTTTCTTGGAGAGAAAGGGAGAGAGTTAATCGGTCTGTGAAGCGGGTTGGTATAGAAAACCAAAAGTTGTTTTCATTCACCGCCTTCGATCTCTAGAGTTATAGAGATCACATTTTTGTATTCTTTAAAATAGTTGTTGTTTCTACTTTGGAATGAAATTCATTTTCTGCTTATTCTCCTGCAAACAACATTGTGTGTGTTAGCCTGTAATTCTCTAAAAGGTATATAGATTTCCAAGGAGGAATCTGCCCAAAAAAACAAGTTCTGTAACATACCACCGCACATTAGCTACCTAATGCCCTGCAGTAGCTTCCTGAATTAGTTTTCCTGGTTAAAAATAATTTGAATTTCTAGTAATCGTCATTAAACCTAATCCACAACCCCCTCTAAGGTTGGCCACTAGAACCAACATATTAATGGGTTCCCTCTACCCGAGATTTTAGCCTCTCGGGCACATTCATGATTAGTTCATGAGTGACCACTCTTCTTGGGCAGTGCCCGCCCATATCAGTTTCCCTAGAGAGACCTCAAGAAGACTATTTTGCCTTACCCTATCCTTCGGGAGATTTCATTAGTTTCTTGATCTAAAGGTAGCGTGTTCGATCTATTGGTGAAAAAATTTGTCACCCAAATTTCCACACTCAATGACCGGTATGGGGAGTTCGTTGAATAGATCGAAGACCTCAATCAACAAGTTACTAACCTGCTAGTGATTGGCCAACAGAGCACAGAAAAGAGAGTGTTGTTGGCAGAAGCAAACACTAGATATGCATGTAGTGGAAAATGCCTCTTACTATGGACAATTGTGTTTGATATGAACGTCTCGTGTTCGAACTGTTGGTGTAAAATTTGTCACCCAACTTTCCACACTCAATGATCGATACAAAGAGTTTGGCGAAGAGATTGAATACTGCAATCAATCGGTTACTAACCCATTATGGCTTGGCGAACATAGTGTATAAAAGAGAGTGACGCTAGCAATGATAAACACTAGATATGCTTGCAGTGACAAATGCCTCTTGTTGCAAACAGTTGTACTTCTCGGGATCTATACAAGCTATTACAAGAATAGGCGGCTCACGCAGTGCAGCGAGGATACCGTGTGCTCATTAATAACTCCTCGCACAGAGGCAACGATAATGTCACACCTTCGCGAGATCCCGTCGGAGGATGTCGTGCTGCCTAGGAGGTCTGACAAGGAGCACATGGTGGGGGAGGAAGAGCGATTAGCGCATTCAATGTATTACCCGATGAGCAACCAGGGGATCAGGTTTCAGGAGGGATAGTATCATGAGGGGACCCGTGATATTTGCGCAGCCTAGTTTGGTGTTTATTGCCAACTCTCCATCCGCCACCAGAAAGTAAGAAGCCCATTTAGCAAGGGGATTTCGGATCCGATCCCAAAAGGTTTTAGGGACCCGACTCTGAGCTACTACTCCGGAAGAGACTACCCGGTCAAGCATCTAAAGTGGTTCAAGGACGTAGTCACAATTTGTAGCATGATAGAAGCCTTCAAATGTAGCTTCTTCGCAATCACCTTTGAGGGTAAGGCCAGGGACTGGTTCCACCAGTTGCCGGCAAATTCTATCAACTGTTTCGAGGATATGCGTCACGGGTTGGTGTCAAGGTTCACCACTTTGAAGAAGTGGAAGGAGGAGGAGGTTTCCCTTTTCATCTAATGCGGGGCAAGCAGGATATGTTGGGTCATTACATCGACCGCTTCCAAGAGGAGGTCTTGGGTATACAGGAGGTGGATAATAACAACTCGATGTTGGCCATGACATATAGGCTAAAGCAGGGGCTCTTTAACCTTGATATCAACATGGAGCCTCTAAAATATTAAGAGGAACTCATCAAAAGAGCCAACAAGTTTATTTAAGGAGAATCAACCACCCTTAGCTTCCTGGCCAGGCTGGATCGGGCAACCGTGGATAAGGAGGATTATTAGGAGGCAGAGAAGATGCTAAAGAGGAGGCCCAGGGAGTTGCAAAAGATGGGAGAGCTGAAGAAGCAAGAAGGTAAAAGGGAGGAAACAAGGAGGAGAGATGAGAAGCAGAGATAGGAGGAGAGGAGGCATGTCGTTTCTCCTGATAATCAAGCAGAGGGATAAAGGTTCTGGTACCCTATGAACCGGCCCCCGTGGAGGCTGTCCGGAATAATATATTCCCCAAAGAAGTGAGACGGTCAGAACTGGCCAGGTGGGCATCAAGGAGGAAACCAGAGAGAAGTTTTGGCGGTTTCCCAGCAAGGCAACCGTTTCCAGAGGAGGAATCAGAGAATGAGGAACAGGCCTGCAGAGGTACCCCTCTATTGTGATCTTCATCGGGTTGAGGGACACAAAACCATGATGTGTCATGACTTCCTAAAGGCCGGGAGGATATCAAGAGAAAGAGATGGAGAAGGATAAGGAGGAGAGATAATCCAAGAGGAGGGGTCAGGAGGACCTTGGGAGGCAGCAGGTTCCTACAAGGAGGATAAACAAGGATCAAGTGGACCAAGGGAGTCGTGGAGGAGTCGTCCAGGAAGGAGGCATAGGGGTCGGAGCGAGTTATAGAGGGACTAGTGTGGAGGGAACCCTCCACACCATCTACAAAAGGAGTATCACCTCGACTTCGCAGGCACCTAAGCAGCTGTAAGAGATCATATTCTCGATAGAGGATCTGTTGGGAAATGAAAACCCTTTCCATGACACCCTTGTCATCCAGGCTGCCATCGAAGACTACACTATCAAATGGATCCTTGTGGACAATGGGAGATCTGTGATTGTTGTCTTCCAAGAGGGTGTTTGACGGGATGGAAGTATAGGCAGGGAGGGTGATAGCCTTGGATGGACCCCTTTTATGCTTCTTTGGGGAGAGGAAGGAGGTCGAAGGAGGAGTTGAGCTACTGGTAGATATGGGAGGGACAGCGATTAAGTGTCGATTTGTCATCGTGCAAGCGCTACTCTGTTATAGTGTCATATTCGAACGGCTGTTGATTAACTTCTTCAAAGCGGTCATGTCCTCCTACCATCAATGTTTGAAGTATTATAAGGGAGAGTTCCATATGATTATCAGGAGCGATCCAAGAGTCACCCGGGAATTCTATCTAAATAGAATGAGCACCATCATTTGGATGGAGGAAGTGGGGGTGGAGAAGATATTAGAAGGAAGGGCAAGGCTAGAAGCAACAAGAGAAGGTGGAACAGGTGGAAATGATGTCCGAGGGCGGGAGGCACGAAAGTATAAAGATATGAGGAGTGTTGAAGGCCGAAAGTAGGGTGGAGCTGGTGGCATGCTTGTAACAAAACATGGACATCTTCGCATGGAGCACCGTCGATATGCACGAGATTGACACAGAGGTGGCATGTCATCGCCTCTACCTCGAGCCGGAGGCCAAGCCCATCAGATAGAAGCAAAGGTTGGTGGCCACCAGTTTGGCCAAGCCCATCAGAGAGGGGGTGGAAAAACTGCTTGAGACAGGTATTGTATTCGGAGATCCGGTACCCAGGTTTCGTCTATCTCCAATGTAGTAATGGCGAAGAAAGCCTCGGGAGGTTGGATGATGTGTGTGGACTTTTTCCTTTTGAATAAAGTATGCCTGGAGGATTGTTATCCCTTGCCTCGAATCGACGTGTGCGCTGATTCAGTCGCCGAATTTTTTGTTTTTAGTTTTCTTGATGCCTTTTCAGGTTATCACTATACCTGGATGTATCCCCGAACTGCCGAAATACCTTCTTCGTCACATTTGGTGTCTGCTATAGTTACAAAATAATGTCGTTCGGACTAAATAACGCGAGAGCTACCTACCAATGGATGATGGACCGGGTCTTCAAGGGTCAAAAGGGGCGCAATTTAGAGGTCTATGTCGACGATCTCCTGGTTAAAAGCAAAAGCATCTCAGATCATATTCAAGACCTAGTGGAAACCTTCTCCAAGCTACAAGATTACAAGATGAGGCTCAACCCGGTTAAGTGCATGTTCGGGGCAGAACAAGGAAAATTTTTGGGACACCTCCTCACCCCTGAGGAGGTTGATGAGTTGTAAATATACCTATATTTTTGTATTTTATTTAAGTAATTTTTGTTTATTTTTGTCTTTTTTTAGTTGCTTTCTTTAATAAAAATGCTTCTTTTTGTAAAAATATATTCTAACTTAATTTATTTTTGTTTTCTGAAAAAATTCAAAAATAGTTAAAATTTGACCTGTCACGCCTCGTGACCATGCCTGACACGCCCGTGACAGGCACTCAACGCCATCACCTCTCAACGCTCTCAACGCTTTCATTGTTCACCTCTCAACGCCAGCGAGTCACGCCCATGTCGAGAAGGTCACGCCCGTGTCGACACTCAACGTCGTGGCCACTCAACGCGACTCAACGCTTTTACTGTTCACCTCTCAACGCTCTCAACGCTATCAACGCCGTCGCCCCTGTCACGCCCGTGACATGCCTGTCACGCCCGTGACTGCCACGTGGAAGCTCCCGAAGTCAACTGTGCCGTCAAGTCGACAGATCAAATCTGCCAGCTGTCCAAGTCACGCCCCCCGTCACGCCCGTGACGACACCTGTCCGTGACTGACACGTGTCACGTACCCGACCTTCCAGAACGAAGCCAGCTCGCCAATTTTGCCAAGTCAAACACGTTTTTGACCGACACGCCCCATGTCACGCCCGTGACCTAGGGCGTGTCACACCCTGAATTTTTGCCAATAAATACAAGCTTTCAGTAAGCTTTTCTTGTCTCCTTTTTTGACCACTTTGCTTAGGGGAGGTGCTTCCCAAATGAATCTAAATGCTATGTAAGGGAATTTTATCCCCCTCTCTCTCTTAGTTCGTATTAGATTTTCTATGCTTTAACTTTGTTGTAATCGCTATTGAATTTTAATAAAATATGCAATTTTCTCTCTTCCTTAGTATGAATGTTCATTTGGAAGCGCCCTTCTTAAGTGATTTTTCGTTATCTTTTTTGTACTTTTCTTTTCATGCTTTCATTTTTAGTTTTATTACTCGTTTAGTTTAAGGAATTTTTCAGCATTTCTAGCCGTTGTAATGTCCGTTTCATTTTCATTCTCATCACTTGTTTAGGTTTAGATTTCTCTTTTTATCCTTATTTTCATCCTTATTAATTTATAAAAGAGTTTTCAAAAAGTGCTATCTTTATTTTCTTTAACTTAGGATTGTTAGGAATGTAAAACTTTTCGTCGCTTTTTAGTTTTATTTTCACTTTTTTTAGCTCTTTTATAAAAAAATAAGAATGAAAATGTAGTTGTTTTAATTTTTCACGGTCACTTCATTTTAGCTTTTTATTTTGAAAACTTTTTGTCCGGATTAATTTTTATTTTCTCTTTTTATGCATTTCTACCGCATTCTAGCGGTAGAAATGCAGTTGTTTTTATTTTTCGAGCACTTTCCTTTTTCTAATTTTTTGCAAGCGTGTGTGCGTGTATGAGTTAGTTTTACAGCTTTATTTCAATTTCTGTAGAGTGTGTGCGTATGCATTTATTTCCGCCTACTCGTTAAGAGTTAAATGGCGCATTGCTTTCATTTACCGCCTACTTGTTTGAGTAGGACTTGTTATTTCCCGCTCACTCGTTTCAGTGGGACTTGTCTTTTTATTGCTTTCATTTTCTTCCTACTCACTTGAGTAGGAAAACTTTGTGCGTGTGTGTGTGTGTTTTCATTTATGTAGAGTGTGTGTGTGTGTGTGTTTTACTTTCAAGTAAGAGTGTGTGCGTGTATGAGATTAATTTACCCCCGCCCACTCATTTGAGTCGGGATTCGCATTTACTGCTTTCTTCAGTCCTACTCATTTGAGTAGGACTTGCAATTTTCAGCTTTCCTTTACTGCTTTCTTCCTGCTTTCTTACTGCTTTCTTTTATCGCTTTCTAGTGTAAGTGTCCCCATTCCGATGAGTGGCTAACCGCCCTTAGCCCTTGATATCGAAGAGCATTGGGACAGATAAAGTAGCTTTAAATAATTAAAGGTCCTATTTTCAGTTTAATTAAATTTCTTAAGGTTTGTCCCGGGTCTACGACGCGTAGGACCGCATATCGATGTGCGGGCCCTATTTCCGTAGTACATACGCAACGCCGAGAGGCCGTGCGTATGGACCGATCACCCTTGGGTAAAGAGAACTTCGTGCTAACCCTCGAGAGAGGAGGCGCGCGACTCTACTGGATTGGGTTCCCCACCCAATAGCGGGGTTCTTAGCGTAATGCGGGTGTTAAGAGGAATCCTTCGTCGGTCTAACGATCGGTCGAATAGTCTTAGCGTTCAGGTGAGCGATATCCCTAGACCAAGGTAAGCTCATATCTAAGGAACCTCCACGGCCAAGTCTCCGTCTTAATTAATTTGAAAATTAGGATCTCTTTTTATTAAAAGTTTATTTTAGTTCAATTTTCTTTTTGATATTGTCGCGCTATTTCTTCGTCGGCTTTCTGCATTTTATTATTATGCTTTATTATTATTATGCACTTATATAATTTTTATGTCATTTTCTTTTTTATAAAACAAACTAAAAATTATCGGTAAAATAATAGACTTTCAGGGAAAGAGTAGAAAAAGGTAAACCGGCCTCGAGAACAATACGACCCTGATATTCCACACCGGAATATCCTGTACTACACGCGATAGGTGCGCTTGCCTCCTCTTGTTAAAACTCGGTTTTTAATCAAGTAAAAATGCTCTTCTTTTTCTTTATAAATAAAACCTCACTCATCTTTTAATAAAATAAAAGAGTCGCATTTTGACCCATCAGGGGTCGAGCCAAATCCGGGCAAGGTCAAGACCATCCTAGAAATAACATCCCCAAAGAGCGTCAAAGAAGTCCAAAGACTGACCAGGAGGATGGTGGGCCTCAATCATTTCTTAATCAAAGTTAGGGAAAAGCACTGCCCCTTCTTCAAAACCCTTCAGGGACATCAACAGTTTGAGTGGACGGAGGAATGTGAAAAGGCCTTCGAACAACTCAAAGGGACGCTGACCTAAGCACCCCTACTCCAGAGCTCGAAGAAAGGAGAAGACCTGATACTCTACCTAGGAGTGGGTGCAAAGGTCCTATGCTTGATGCTAGTTTGGGAAGAAGAGAAGCGGCACCTCCCCATCTACTATATGAGCAAAGTGTTTCAGAAGGCAGAATTTAAATACCTCATTCTATATAAGTTGGCCTTTGCATTGGTGATCTCAGCTAGAAATTTTAGGACTTATTTCAAAGCGCACTCCATCTACGTGGTGATGGACCATCCCCTTCGTAGTATTTTGAGCGATGTGGAGCATTCTGGACAGCTGACTAAGTGGTCGATAGAATTTATTGTGTTTGATATCTCTTTCCACCCTAGGGTCGCAATCAAAGCCTAAGCGGTGGTGTATTTTCTAGCAGACTTCTCGATAGAGGTAAGTCAAGGCCTAACGATCCCTGAAGCCATCCCTTGGAAAATATATGTAGATGGATCTTTGGGCAAAAATTCCTTGGGAGTGGGCATCGTTCCCGCAAGCCCTCAAGGGATGAGGATCAAGCAGCCAGTGGAAATTCTCTTCCTAATTACTAACAATCAAGCGGAGTATGATCCAATAGTGCTTACATCTAGCCAAAGAACTGGGAATTCAACTTGTCAAGGCATTCACCGACTCGATGGTAGTCAGATCACAAATCATGGGGGAGTTCGAAGTACGCGATCCCATTCTACATAGGTATTTGGTAAAAGTGAAGGGGTTGGTAGGAGGGTTCCAGTCTTTCTTTGTAGAGCATGTACCTCGTGAGGAGAACTAGGCGGCGGATCACTTGGCCACATATGGACCGAAAGCCGGTGGAACCATCACAGAATTTTTTTGTCCATCTATCGATGAAGTGGAAACCATGGAGATTGAGCCGCGGGCTTCTTGGAAGGACCCATTCATCACTTTCCTAATGACCGGTCAACTCCCGACAGCCGAAGAAGACAAGAGGAAGTTCCGTTATAAGACGGCCTACTACTTATTGTACGAGGGAGAACTATATCGAAAAACTCTCTCAGGTCCTTTGGCTAGGTTAGTTTTGGAGCTCAAAGTACCTCGGCTTTGGGAGTAGATTCATTCGGGAGAATATGAGAGTCATTCAAGAACTCATACTTTGGAACAAATGATCTTTTGTCGCGGCTATTTTTTCCTGACAATCAGGAAAGATGTTGTGGTCTTCTCCAAAAAATGTTTTAAGTGCCAACTCTTCTCCCCTCTTCAGTTGTAGCCAGCCCAACAGCATTATTCGATCATGGCCCCTTGGCCCTTTGCCATATGGGGAATGGACTTGGTCGTCCCTTTTCCTCAAGCCAGCGGGAACCGGAAGCTCATTCTTGTAACGATCAACTAATTCTAAAAATGGATTGAGGCCAAAGCTCTGGTCAAGACCACTCCCCAGATCTTGAAGAACTTCATTTGGAGAGGGATATTGCATGCAGACATGAGATTCCCCTAGCCATCATCACTGACAACGGGCTACAGTTTGTCAGCTTAGAGCTCATTGAATTCTGTTAGTAGATGGGAATGGATCTTTGATTCACCTTAGTACATCATCCCCGGAGCAACGGGCAGGTAGAGACCGCAAACAAACTCATCATCGATCTACTAAAGAAAAAAGTCGCTAATCTAAAGGGGAACTGGGTTGAATAGCTCCCTTCAGTAGCTCAGCCACGGGAGAGAAGTCTTTCAAACTATCTCACGAGTCTAAGTCCCTCATCCAAGTTAAGTTTGAGGTTAGAAGTCATCGGGTAATCACGACTGAAATAGGAGAGGAAGAATAGCTCCTCAAAAATGAGGAGGCCCAAAGGCTTTCTGTAACACCCTTATCCGTCACATAGCATATAACAGTAGGTCCGGCCGGGGCCCGACGCCATATACTACGGACAGACCAGTTGGTTACTTATTGAAACCATTCAACCAATCACAACGTCCTACACAGAGCATCTAGCGGAAGCAGAATATTAAGTTGCATGATAAAAGAACCCAGCCACAGCATGAATGTCCACTACAAAAGTCCCATAGGAATGTACGATACACAGAAATAATGGCCTTAAGGCTTTACAACAGTTTGCTTAAACATAAGTGTTTTCCAAACCTCGGCACGCAGGCCGGTCACACATGAGTACAAAAGGAAAACACTCAAAAATTGGCCTTCGAGGGCCGGCACAGCAACTTGGGCTTTAGCCCGCTATTTACCGCTCGGCTCCGCAGCACCTGCAAGCAACAATCCACCGCACGGTGGTAAACAAAGGCAACGGTCAGCTATGCTGACCAAATTATAACAATTCTGCCCCCAAGCTCGGGGCGGAAAAGCTTCTTCCCTGCACTTGTTAGCCTAGCCAATGAAATAGAGAATAAGCATATCATCACAGATGCGGGCTCAAACGGCCACACATCCCGTGCTCTCAGGGCACTAACTCGGTGAACCCGGTCGTAACCATGGTCTCACCACAACCCTTGGACGGCAAAACTCGTGAGAAATATATTCTTTCCGGTCTAAGCCTAAGACTCGCACGACCATGCCAATGGCCAGTCTCTTTTTCAGATGTCTGTCACCAAACCGCATAGCCCGGGTCCGCATCCACTTGCTCGTTGCTCACATCGCATAGTCATATTAAGACGTATGCGCTGGCCAAGCTTCTCCTGGATCCCAAAGTTCGATCACACAAGCACATAACCAAGTTATGTTCATGGTTGGCTCCCCGGCTACCAAGATGACGGAAATGCGTTTCCGCCCAGTTTTTCGGGTGCACCTTAGGGTTACTCCCCAAGGATCCTTGCTGCAATCTACACCGTAGAAACCCGAAAACAACAAAGGGCACGGAGTCTTCTTCGGCTAAAATGCAATGCACATCACCAATCCAGACCAACTTGTCCGGGTAGGCTTCACACATCATGCCTATGTACGTACTACGATTCTGGACTCTAACAAGGGGGACTTTACATATCTACCCCAAGGAATACCGCAATCTCACCGCACACTCGCGAGAGAAGGGTTTTCCCATGCAAAGGAAGAAGAGCTTCACATGCTCGAGATGAAAATCGTTAACCTAGCATTTCTTCTTGGCGCCATGGAAATCTACACGGATGGAAAGCACCGCAATCTCCTTGCCTCTGCGGATCCGAAGACGGCTCGCGATTTGGAGCTCCGAAGCTCCGCATGTGACCGGATCTTGCCTTCCTCCTCCTCCCTTCTCTCCCCTCTCTCTAGCCTTTAGAAAGAGAACCAAGGGGATGAAATGAGGGATTGCAAACCCTATTTCTGAGTTTAAACCGCCAGCACCAACCCCCAGCCGTCGGATCCCAACATAAGAAAACGAACGGCCACGATCGGGGCCTAAAATACAAAATCTAGGCCGAACACGGCCTGCGACACGCCCGTGTCCAGGGCCGTGTCGCCCATTCGCCGTCTTGCCCGGCACCCCGACCAGTACACGGCCTGTGATATGGCCTCCGACACGCCCGTGTCACATGTGACACGGCCGTGTCAAGACCCGTGTCACGCCCTGTGTGCAACTCCTAGGATTTTCCCGAGATGGACACGGTATTCGACACGGCACCCGACATGCCCGTGTCTGTGCCCGTGTCATGGCCTGTGTGCATCACTCAGAAATTTCCCGAGCGTGACACGCCCTGGGACACGCCCGTGTCCCAGGCCGTGTGCCTACACTCGACGATCGCCGATCGCCACAATGTCGACCACGCGACCCGTGGACGAACACGCCCGTGACACGCCCGTGTCACGCCCGTGACACGCCTGTGTCACCTGCTCCAAGTTCTAGACTCGGCTTAAAAACGTCACCCGTCCCTCTTTTGAGTTTCAGGGTGTTACAACTCTCCCCCTCTTAAAAGAATTTCGCCCACGAAATTACTAAAGGAAAGAAAACGAAAAACTTTAAGCAGTGCCTGAGCAGAATAACTCCGGGTACTCTTCCAGCATAGCTTTCTCTCGCTCCCAAGAGAGCTCCTCCCGACCACAATTTTCCCACCGGACCTTGACCATCCGGATCTCCTTGTTACGGAGTCGCTTAACTTCAAAGTCCTCAATACGAACGGGCTTGACCTTAGTCGTCAACCCTTCGTCCACCGGTACTTGATCCACTGCGATCACCTGTGAAGGTTCTTGCACCGCCTTCCGCAACACAGAGATGTGGAATACATCGTATAGTCCACTCAATTCCACCGATAGCCTCAAACGATAAGCCGCTTCGCCGACCCACTCCAGAATCTCAAAGGGTCCAAGGTATCTTGGGCTCAGCTTCTTCAAGCGTTGCACCCGCGAAACACCCTTGAACGGCTTTATCTTCAAGTACACCCAATCACCGACCCCGAACTCCACGTTCCGGTGCTTGGCATTGTAGTACTTAGCTTGCCTGTCCTGAGCAATCAGCAAACGCTCTCGAATGATCCGCACCAAATAAGTAGCATTCCCCACCTCCTACTTCTTGTACAACCTTGCCTCACCCGTTTCTAGCCACGATAACGACGTGCGACTCTTCCTACCATAAAGGGCCTCGAAGGGCGCCATTTGAATACTCGTCTGGTAGCTATTGTTGTACGCAAACTCCACGAAATACAGGTGGTCTTCCCAATGCTTCCCGAAGTCTAGAACACACATGCGGAGCATGTCCTCCAACGTTCGTTGACTCTCTCGGTTTGCCCATCCGCCTTCGGATGGAAGGCTGTCCTGAACTTCAATTTAGTCCCCAACATCTGTTGCACCAACCTCTAATCATTGGACGTAAAATGCCCATCCCGATCATTCACGATGCTGCGCGGCACACCGTGTAATCTGACTATATTATCCACATATAGTTTTGTCAGCCTCTCCACTGAATCATCCTTCCTATACGGAATAAAGTGCGACACCTTCGTTAACCGGTCTACGATCACCCAGATGGCGCCATTCCCCTTCTGCGACCTTGACAAGCCATGCACAAAGTCCATCGATATGTCGTCGAACTTCCAATCCGGAATAGGCAAGGATTTCAAAAATCCTCCAGGCTTTTGACACTCCGCCTTTACCAAGGCACAGGTTTGACACTTAGCCACAAACAGTGCCACATCCATCTTGAGCCCTGGCCACCAAAATAGCTTCTTTAGGTCTTGGTACATCTTCGTGCTCCCTGGATGGATTGAGTACTTGGTATTATGAGCCACGTACATCAACTCCGCCCGTAGATTTCCCCCGCTTGGGACGCACAAACGCTGGTCCTTCATTAAGAGTCCATCCTCAACTAAAAATTGGGAATTTGACCCATCCAAGGCTGCATCCATGAGCTCCTTCATCGAGCCATCAAACTCCAATGCCTGCCGAACGCGATCAGCCAGGTCATACTGAACTTCCGTCCAGTTCAACATTGCTTTGGCACACGTCTGCTTGTCAACGCAACAGATCTCAAACGCCTCCAACTCCCGTACTAGCCTCTCATCATGAACCGACAACCAGTTTGCTTGGGCAGGAGCCCTGCGACTCAACGCATCCGCAACTACATTGCCCTTCCCAGGTACATAATGAATATTGAATGTGTAGTCCTCCAGAACTCCATCCATCTACGCTGCCTCATGTTGAGATCCTTGTGATCCAACAGGTACTTCAGGCTCTTGTGGTCGGTATAGATATCGACCTTTACGCCGTACAAGTAGTGTCTCCATAGCTTAAGCGCAAATATCACGGCCGCCAACTCCAAGTCGTGGACCAGATAATTCCTTTCGTGCACTTTCAGCTGACGTAATCCATACGCTATCACACTCCCATGCTGCAGCAGCACGCAGCCCAATCCACTACCTGAGGCAACATTATAAATTTCGAAGCCCTCGGTCCCACTCGGCGAACTTAACACCGGCGCCATGGTCAACCGTCCCTTCAGCTCCTCAAATGCTCTCACGCACTCCTGCATCCATAAGAACTTCTGATCCTTCCTTGTTAACTTCGTGAGAGGTAACGCTATCCGCGAGAAGTTCTCTACGAAGCACTTGTAATAACCGGTAAGCCCGAGGAAACTACGGACTTCCGCTACAGAATATAACACGGGCCACTCCCGTATCGCAACGATCTTCACCGGATCCATAGCTATACCTTCCCCACTGACAATATGACCAAGGAATGCTACTGAGGGTAGCAAGAACTCGCATTTAGAGAATTTTGCATAGAGTTCATTCCTCCTCAGAGTCTCCAACACCAGATGCAAGTGCTTGAAGTGATCTTCTTCGTACTGCGAGTACACCAATATATCGTCAATAAAGACGATCACAAAGTGGTCTAGGTACTCTCGGAACGTCATGTTCATGAAATCCATAAACACCGATGGCGCATTCGTCAGTCCAAACGGCATGACCGTGAACTCGAAATGCCTATACCTTGTACTGAATGCCGTCTTCGGGATATCACACTCCCTTATCCTCAGCTGATAATACCCAGACTTCAGATCCAACTTCGAATACACCGACGATCCGACCAACTGATCGAAGAGATCATCGATCCTTGGGATCGGGTATTTAATCTTCTCTGTTACCTTGTTCAGCTCCCTGTAGTCGATACACAGCCGCAGACTCCCGTCCTTCTTCTTAACAAAGAGGACCAGTGCGCTCCAAGGCAATGAGATTGGACGCACATACCCTTGCTCCATCAACTCCTCTAGTTGAACCTTCAACTCCGCCATCTCCTTAGGTGCCAACCTATAAGGAGAACGTGACACGGGTTTGGCACCTGGCACGAGCTCGATCGTGAAGTCGATCTCTCACTGCGGTGGGGCTCCGAGAAGATTATCCGGGAACACATCGAGGTATTCACAAACCACGGGGATACTATCCAAAGTGGAATTTGGCTCTACAGCCCCCACTATCGTGAAGAACAGCTCTGCGCAAGCACGAACTGCCTTTACCACCTGAAGAGCACATATCAGCGTCCTGCTTGACCCCTTCAGTCCCGTGAATGTTGTCTCCCGCCCAACACCCAGCTTGACCTCCTTACCATTGCAATCAATATAGGCCTTCTGCTCCGAAAGCCAATCCATCCCAAAGATAACGTCGAACTCTATTAGTGGCAGCAATGACGCTAACAAGTCGAACTCTTGGTTTTCCAATAAGAACTTTTACGGTGCACACTCTGTCCGCACGCATCGAACACCCATTCGGTAGCAGCACATCCAATTTGTCCTTCACCATCGAAGAAGGGACTCTGATGCGCGATATAAAGATTTCGGACAAAAAGGAGTGTGAAGCTCCCGTATCGAATAGTGCTCGTGCCGGACTATCGCCAATAAGAACAGAGCCTACACAAACAGTATTAAGCTAACAAGTACTAGGTAACAGTATTTAAAGCTAACTTGCTATAAATTAAACCGTACATGTCACCACGTCGACCTGCTTGATGGCCTCTTGCTGGCCCAAGTTGTAGACTCTAGGTTGAGTCGCAGCATAATGGGACGCGGTTGACTCCACCGCTTTCCCCTTTTCTTCATAAGTGGCTCCTTGTTTTCTCTCGGACTTTGGGCGTCCGCTCCAGCAATCGCGGGCAAAGTGCCCTGTCTTCCCGCAAGTAATGCAAGCGCCCGGGGTTCGGTTGGTAGTTGCCCCCAAGGCACCGGAAGAAGGGGCTGGACCCGACGTCCTAGCCTTCTTATTCCATCTACGAAAGCCAGACTTTGAAGTTGGCACCTTAAACTCCGGTTTCTTGACACCGGATTCCTTCTTCGCTTGCACGTTCTTAATGTCCTTTTCCAAGGACCGGGCCGAGTTGACCAAGGTCATGAAACCCTGCATCATAGGCCCCGACAGTAACAACCTCAACTCGTCTCTTAACCCTTCATAGAAGCGGTTCGTCTTGCTCTCCTCATCGGCAAAGGTAGCACTAGTGTATCTTCCCAAACGAGTGAACTCGTGGAGATACTCGTCCACGGTGCTATCTCCTTGCACCAACTTTTGAAACTCATTTTCCAACGTGATCTTTTGCGCTAAGGGGAGGTATCGAGCCATAAACAACCTCGAAAATTCCTCCATAGAGACATCCACCAACTGCCTTCCCCTTAGGTCGTGTAGCTCCAGCCCTTCCCACCATAACCTTGCGTCCCCGTTGAACAAGAACGTCGCAATCGTGGTCTTCTTCCACTCTTCAGTTTTCGTTGCTGTCAGCACTCTCTTGACTCTCGATAGCCAATCCTCTGCTTGAGTCAGGGTTCCTGTTCCCGAGAACACCGGTGGATGGAAGCCCATCACATGCTTAAGTTGTTTCTCAGTTGCTCTCCGAGGCAACTCCGGCTCCACCACCACCAGTTCCACCCTTCTAGGCTCCGCCGCTTGGAGCGGCACTTGCTCCACAGCAGGAGCAGGCTGCTGCACCTGCCTTGCAGGCTGCGCATTGATCATAGCAAAGATAGCTTCTGCCACCAATCTAATGGTCTTTTCTAACGGAGGTGTTGCAGGTGCATCATTAGGTGCGCTGCTTGCCTCAGAACCTGGCCATTCCGATGGTCCAGCACCACTTCTGGTCACCTATAATCGTGCAAAACACCGATAAACGACCCAAAAATATTGCAAAAAGCAATTATAGGAACACGCAGGTTCCTCAAACATGTGTATTTTCATTCCTAAGTGGATATCCATGGGTTATTTTCATGTTATAACGATGACGCACACGCATGTGCTCACCACCCCTTAAAGTGAATTCGCCCACGAATTCATTTAAGCTTGACCAAAACCGGTAGTCTGATACCAATTTGTAACACCCCTATCCGTCACATAGCATATAATAGTAGGTCCGGCCAGGGCCCGGCGCCATATACTACGGATAGACCGGTTGGTTACTTATTGAAACCATTCAACAAATCACAACGTCCTACACAGAGCATCTAGCGGAAGCAGAATATTAAGTTGCAAGATAAAAGAACCCAGCCACAACATGAATGTCCACTACAAAAGTCTCATAGGAATGTACGATACACAGAAATAATGGCCTTAAGGCCTTACAACAGTTTGCTTAAATAGAAGTGTTTTCCAAATCTCGACACGCAGGCCGGTCACACATGAGTACAAAAGGAAAACACTCAAAAATTGGCCTTCGAGGGCCGGCACAGCAACTTGGGCTTTAGCCCGCTATTTACTGATCGGCTCCGCAGCACCTGCAAGCAACAATCCACCGCACGGTGGTAAACAAAGGCAACGGTCAGCTATGCTGACCAAATTATAACGATTCCGCCCCCAAGCTTGGGGCGGCAAAGCTTCTTCCCTGCACTTGTTAGCCTAGCCAATGAAATAGAGAATAATCATATCATTACAGATGCGGGCTCAAATGGCCACACACCCCGTGCTCTCAGGGCACTAACTCGGTGAACCCGGTCGTAACTGTGGTCTTACCACCATCCCTTGGATGGCAAAACTCGTGAGCAATATAGTCTTTCCGGTCTAAGCCTAAGACTCGCACAACCATGCTTGTGTGATCAAACTTCGGGATCAGGGAAAAGCTTGGCCCGCTGCAATCTACCCCGTAGAAACCCAAAAACAACAAAGGGCACGGAGTCTTCTTCGGCTAAAATGCAATGCACATCACCGATCAAGACCAACTTGTCCGGGTAGGCTTCACACATCATGCCTATGTCCGTACTACGATTCCGAACTCTAACAAGGGGGACTTTACATATCTACCCCAAGGAATACCGCAATCTCGCCGCACACTCGCGGGAGAAGGGTTTTCCCATGCAAAGGAAGAAGAGCTTCACATGCTCGAGATGAAAATCATTACCCTAGCATTTCTTCTTAGCGCCATGGAAATCTACGCGGATGGAAAGCACTGCAATATCCTTGCCTCCGCGGATCCGAAGACAGCTCGCGATTTGGAGCTCCGAAGCTCCACTGGTGACTGGATCTTGCCTTCCTCCTCCTCCTTGCTCTCCCCTCTCTCTAGCCTTTAGAAAGAGAACCAAGGGGATGAAATGAGGGATTGCAAACCCTATTTCCGAGTTTAAACCGCCAACACCAACCCCCAGCCGTCGGATCCCAACATAAGTAAACAAACGGCCACGATCGGGGCCTAAAATACAAAATCTGGGCCGAACACGGCCTGCGACATGCCCGTGTCCAGGGCCGTGTCGCCCATTCGCCATCTCGCCCGGCACCCCGACCAGTACATGGCCTGTGACATGGCCTTCGACACGCCCGTGTCACATGTGACACGGCCGTGTCAAGACCTGTGTCACGCCCCGTGTGCAACTCCCAGGATTTTCCCGAGATGGACACGGTATTCGACACGGCACCCGACACGCCCGTGTTACATGTGACCCGCCCGTGTCTGTGCCCGTGTCATGGCCCGTGTGCTTCACTCAGAAATTTCCCGAGCGTGACACGCCCTGGGACACTCCCGTGTCCCAGGCCGTGTGCCTACACTCGACGATCGCCGATCGCCACAATGTCGACCACGCGACCCGTGGCCGAACACGCCCGTGACATGCCCGTGTCACGCCCGTGACATGCCCATGTCACCTTCTCCAAGTCCTAGACTCGGCTTAAAAACGTCACACGTCCCTCTTTTGAGTTTCGGGGTGTTACACTTTCCCTCAACTACATCGAAGAGCTTTGAGACCTTGCATTGACTAGACAGGAAGAAGTCAAGAGAAGAATGCCAAGGCACTTTGATAAGCATGTTTGCATAAAGAAATTTCAAGCATGGACCTGGTCTTAAAGAAGGTAGATGCTGCAGGAAGAGCTGCTGCGGTCAAAAAGCTCAACCCAAATTGGTAATGACCTTTCATCATTCGAGAGGCGCTCGAAACAAGAGGGTATCACTTGCAGGATCATGAAGGAGAACTACTCGCCAACAATTAAAGTGGTGACGACCTGAAGAGGTTCCACCCTTGAAAAAGGGATGAGTTCTTTGATGGTTATAATCCTTTTTCCTTAAATATATATACTTGTACCCAAAAGTTTTGGGTTTTTCTTCTTTTCTTCTCATTAGCGATGTGATGGATAACGCGTACTAGCTTCCGTCGTCATCCCTGTGGTCAGGTGGGGGAAGCAAGTTAGGAACTTGTATCCTATAAATCATACAGGGTAGGTGATAGGTCAGCGTACCAGGTAATGTAATGAGTCTTCCTAAGTCCATGCCTCTGCATTGATGGTCGATATCAGCTCCCCCTTTGCATGTTGGTCATTGACCCCCTAATAGAACTTCTCACTTGACTATGGGGCTTATGGAAGAGGAGTCTAGAATCAACACCCCAACTACAAAGGAAGAGTCCTCCGCCTTAGAGAGCGTTGTAAAGGTCGCGAGGGAGACATGAACTCAGGTGAGGGTTCAAAGCCCCTCCCTTTTTAAAATATAAATGATTTGTCGACTGTTTGGGAAGCGGTCCACCAGAACCGAGCCAGGATGAATGCCTCTGGTGTGTGTCTGAATGGACCTCCCGAGTGTCAGTCCATGTGAATGTGTTTTTTCTTTTGCTCCTTGGTCGAGGAGTGAGTTGGAGGCCTTGGACTTGCATGTCCCATTGAACCTACCAAGGGCCACTTCCGTTTTCCAGTTAGACCTGAGTGGGAGCAGCCCACTTAATTTTCGTCACCCACAGGACGGATGATAGGACAGTGGAATAGGTAATGTAATGAGTCTTCCTAAGTCCAAACCTCTGCAATGACGGTCAAGATCAGCTCTCCCTTGCATATTGGTCATTGACCCCCCCCCCCCCCCCCCCGACCACACTTCTCATTCGACCAGGGGATTCGGTAGAAAGGGGGGTTTCCCACTCGTCAGGCAAGTGTCGTTTCTTTTTATAAAGGAAAGAATATTTAACAGTAAAGAAGTTTAAAGTGAAGGGATAGATACGATTGCGGAATTAAAGATTATAGATAAGGAGATAACCCTAAAGCCTAATACAAGTGTTGTGCACAAACTCAAGCTAACTGTAATTACAGTTAAGGCTTGGAAATCCTAATCAGCAACTAGCAAACCTAGTTATATCTAATTACAGCCACAATGCAATTAATTAAATAAGCAACCAGATGACACAAGATATTATAGTGGTTCCCCAAACACTGGGTACATCCACTCTTCTACCCACACAGTAGGAATCCACTACAGGTTTTTGATCAAGTGCCCTGCCACCAATAAGATCTGCTGCAGGTAGATCTAGAGACCCTTTAGACTTTTGATCAGGTGTCTAAAAACCAAGCTTTACTTTTGAAGGGAGTAAACAACCCTTTACAGGAGGGGGGAAGAGGGTTAGATTGTCTTCTCTATTTTACAATAGATTAGATAAGCACAAGAGTCTCTTCAGAACTTCTGACAGCAAGCTGTCTTGAAGTTCTGAAGGAATAAAGCCTGAAGAAGACTAGAGATTTGGAATGGATGTTCTTCTTCAGCTTCCTTCTTCTTCTTCTTCAATATCTCTGAGTGTATCTTCCTGGATCAGGAGCACTCAGGTTGAGGAAGAGTGAAGAGATAACTTCTCAGATGGATGGATATTGCTGAGAGCTAGCTGTAAGCTGTTTATTTCTCTGTATGATGTACAAGTTTCTTCTTGCTCTACAGCTCTCTCTCTTTCTTTAAAAAAGAACTCTTTATATAGGAGCAGCAGCAACGGCTCTAATTGAGCGAGCTTTGACTTCTTCTCAGATCTTGAATCTGGGCTGCAATTAACATAAAGACAAAACATATCTTGCAGATATATATCCTATAAAAGGAAAAGCTACTGCAGCTGCAATAAATAATCTGATAAAGGATGTTAGATAAAGTCACATCAGAAAACTCTTTACAGCCAACGGCTATAAAGGACAGTTGCATTAATAAAGCAGTCAGAAAGTCAACTAATAAGACAAAAACATTTTATCTGATAGGAAAGACTTAAGCATAAGAATAACAAGGATTGCTTTGAAGTATATGCAGTAAATCCATCAGATAATATATAATAAATATATTAGATAAAATAAGAAATAAAATACAGAACAAAACGCATATAATATTATATATGCAGACAGCCGATCGTCGAACGACGTTCGACTATAGTCGAACGACCTGCTGAGATCGTCGACCTATCAGTCAGATAGTCGACCGACTCAGACAGAAAACGTCGAGCTATCAGTAGATAGTCGACCGGCCAACAGACAACAGATAGTCGAACTATCAATGGATAGTCGAGCTATCAAAGATCGGCACATAGTCGAACTATCTAGACAGATAGTCGACCAGCCAATCAAACAGACAGAAAGCGTCGAACTATCAAAAGATAGTCGACCAGAGCTCGACGATCTAGCAGCAGATCGTCGAGCTGACTAGAGACAGAGCACGACTATCTTAAGACAGAAGATAGTCGATCACACGGACAGACAATCGTCGACCGGCTGATCGACGATAGTCGATCGGCGTTCGACGATAGTCGAACCCGAAAAACCCTTAGCCAGAATTTTACTGGAAAAGAGAATACTCAACAACAAGACTTTGACCATAGATAAATCTTGGGTCAAGAGACTAAAAGGAAAGACTTAACTCAAATCCAAACTAGGGTACCAACAATCTCCCCCTATTTGGGTTAAGTCTTTCAAAAACTAAAATTACAAGAAATAAATAAACTAAACTAAACAACCTAATAGAGATCCTAGCCCAAATCAGAACCAGGGTTCCAACAATCTCCCCCTATTTGGGTGAGGATCCTATTAGCAAAATAAATAAATAAATATTGCAAAGCATAAGATATATAAAGAAAAACTTTGCTTAGCTGGCTGCTGCTGGCATTTGCAATCTCCCCCTATGTTGATGCAGTACATGTGATTGGAAGAGGCTGAGATGACTTTGAGTTTTGATTGAGTCATCCAGCAAACTCTTATAAATAGTACCTGCGGAAAGCTTATGGTAGAGATTGCTCTCTCCTTGAAAAAGGGTATGTTAGCAGCAAAGAAAAATGATATTTTGTCCAGCCAATTTAATTTGGATTCTGTATCTGAAAAACAAAATCAAATATCTTCCTTCCTATAGAATTTCTTTTCATTAGACGAGATTCAAACTCAGCTGACAAATGCAACTAGAGTAGAGGACTCAATTTAATGAAATTAGAAAAGGATCTATAAGAAATAGAGTTATCTGACAGAGAATTCTCATACAGAAAACCAAACAAACTATTTGAACATAATATTAGTCAGATATAATCAGCTATAAGAAAAGAAAATGCTTCCTAATAAATCTGTTCCAAATAATAAAAGGATTTGAAAATATTTTAAGTAATTTATCCTTTTGATAATAAAACAAATTTATGAAGAAACAAATTGAGTTCTCAAATCTGAACTCATTAAAATATAAAGAAAACATTTCTCTGAGAAGTGTTGGTTCCTTCTCAGGTTTTGTTAAATCTTGGCAGCAATATTGAATTTCTAAAATAACTGAACTGGAAACAGAATTAGATATTACCTGAACCTTTTCAGGTTTTGAATTTTCCTCTGTTTGTTCAGCTTCTGAATTGCTGCATGAAGCATTTATGACTATTATGCAAAATTGTTTGGCCCTTGCTTCCTCCTCTTCATCTTCAAATGATGATTCATCATCTGAGACATCCCAGACAACATCTAGGGATGTTGATTCTGTTGGGTACTGTATCCACAATTACCTGGATTTGAGGAAGCCACCTGTCAAGCTAAGATGAATCCACAATGTATTTGATGAATTATTCTCTAGTTGTACTTGCAGATATTCCATGCTAAGTACACACCAATGTCAGGGTGCAGTGGGTCAATATACACGGGTCTGTGCAACGTAATCCCTCGTTGAGCAGATCAGTGTGTTGGCCTACGTGTACTCTCTCTATTGGGGTGTACTTAATTTCAGGTACAGGGCTATGATAAAGCAAGAGCAGACAAGGAGCAAGGATGGGCCAAAGACCAGCTCAAGGGGAGAAAGAGGAGAAACAGCCTAAGTACAAATCGACGAGAATCACTAAGTGATTCTCGCCGATTCGGCGAGAATCACTAGTGATTCTCGCCGAGTCGTCGAGAATCACTAGCTGATTCTCGCCGGTTGAAGCCGGCAGCTTCGTCACAAACAGGGAAATTTTCTAAGGCAGAATCGTCGAGAATTACTTATGATTCTCGCCGATTCGTCGAGAATGACCTTGCATTCTCGACGATTCGGTGAGAATCAAAAGTGACTCCCGCCGATTCTCCCCGGCTTCTGTATCTGTGCAGTCAGATTTCGGCTAAGTAGAAGTCGGCGAGAATCATAAGTGATTCTCGCCGATTCGGCGAGAATCACCTATGATTCTCGCCGAATTTGACTTGGCAATTTTTCTGAAAGTTCTGGACCGGTCCAAGTTATCTGCAGCTATTTGTACCGGACCTTGGTCCTTACCTTGGTGGGACCCACAACGGTCATCTTCTTGACCTAAGGTATATATTCACTGTATTGTGAACAGTAAATACACACACATGGGATTTCAAAAAAGGACAGCCGCCATCTTGACCTAGCGGATCGCAGATTGTCGTCCGCCGCCGTCGCCACTCGTGAAGGTGGTCACCGCCGCTGATCGTGGATTCTTCCTGATCTCCCGGTGACAGAAGCTTAGGCTAGCATAGCGTCTCACGCGTCTAACGAGAGATCCCTTGTCTCTTGATTCGTTGATCGGGAAAATCTTTCCCGTTCCGAATCGATCGAGACGATCGATCCTTGTGTGACCGTTGGAAGATCTTGCTTCCTTCGCTACGAAGTTTGAATCAAGTTAGCACTGCTGCTGCTCTTCATCGCCGCTGCTGATTCCGAGAACGTTGCCGCCGCCTCAAGCCGCCGCCGGTCTCGGGAAAGATTCACTCCAAGTGAGATCTAGGGATGTGCACTCTTCGTTGACTTCAAGTGCACGTCGTCAAACGAAGAGGGTCACCTTCTCTCCGAACGTCGTTTGTATTTCTTACAAGCTAGTTTTTAATTTCCTTGTAACGGACCGATTGGTCCCTAGTTGTAAGGGTTGGGTGCAACCCGGATTGTGGGAGTGTTGACTCCTACGTGTGGAAGGGTTCCTTCTGTGAGTGCAAGGATTGGATTTCAATCCTGTTGGTGAAGTGACCGAGTCGTCCCGTGTTGGGAGATAGGTCGAAGGGGGAAAGTGGACGTACCCAAATCGGGGAACCACTATAAATTGTCTGTGTATTTTCTGTGCTTGGTTGTGTTGTCTTCTTGTGCAGGTAAAATCATAATTCCGCAAATACGCGACAGAGACACCTATTCCCCCCCCCCCATAGGTGAACATAGTTGACACTAGTGGACTTTCAAGTGGTATCAGAGGGAGGTTACTCATCAAAGGGGTTAACACCTCGAGTAAGCTCCTGCATCTAGTGTCAACTAGAAGATTAGACTCACGCATGGAGTTGGACTATGATGTCCATCCTCTAAGACTCCCCTCATGTACAAAGGAGTATTATCCTATCTGGAAGATGAGAGTTATGTTTCATCTGGAGGCAATCGACCCTCGGGTGTCAATCATCTTGGAAGAGGGTCCCTTCATTCCCATGAAGGCTTCTGAGTCTGGAGAGGATATCCTTATCCCCAAGAGTCCCGAAGAGATGTCTGAGACCGAGCTCTCACTGTACAACTTGGATAAGTTAATACGTCAGATCATCACTGACGTCTGGTCTGGTGTATCTCGTTCAAGAGTGGACAAGTGTAGAACAGCCAAGTCCATGTGGCAAACCATCTCAGACCTCATGGAGGGATCAGAGAAAGCTGGTACCGGTTGTCAGCAAGAGGATGAAGCCTATGTAGGAGTCCTTATTTCTGAAGATGAAGGGCATGACCAATATGTCAATATCAGGGCTCCTGTGTCCTTGTCAGAGACTGAAGAAGAAGCTGAGGAAAGCAGTTCTGATGAAGCTAACACAACAGTTTCTGCCAATCTGGATGGTAACCTTGAACAACAAAGTCTGAAGCAGGTAACTTCTTCCTCATGCCCCTCTCCTCGTGAAGTTCCTGAAGACAGGAATAGTTTTGAGAGTAGTCCTTCCAATGATGCATGGGATACACATAGCTTCACTCAACCGATCGATAATCGTGATTCCCTTGAGAGTGCCCTTCAGACGAGCAACTTACTTGTTGAGGAACAAGCTAAGGAGATTGCTCAGCTGAAGATTTTGATGAATCTCCAATTGGAATCCATCAAAGTAAAGGACTCTCAGATCTCGAATCTAGAAAATCGTCTAGAGACCGAGAAGAGGATAGTTTCCAATTTTTCCAAGATTGATGCTATCAAGAGGAAGGCAGAAAATGGGTGGATCTCCCAAATCATTAAGTCATGGAGAAATGGGGAAACGGTGTTCAGACCCCCCACCCCGAGTAGGAAGGACACTCACCATGCCTTCAGGTATGACCATAGGAATAACCATGGTCACTGCAAGAATGATCAGTCCTCTTGTGGGAGCACTCAGAATGCAAGGGCTGTCATGGCCACCCAGAAGAGAATACCTCCGGCTTCCACCAAGCCCTTTGTATTCTCGGCCACAGCCCCTACTCGTCATGAATCTGCCTGCATCAGCTCACAATGCGCCTCTCACCTCCCTAGGACTCTGGAAAGGAGGGATAGAAATCATGTTGTTAGGACTCATGAGGTCTTTGGAAGGGGGCTGACTGAAAAGAAGGCACCACCTCCCAGGCCTCATGACGCCTGCCATATGCATTCTTTCCACCCCTCCAATAGTCACGGTGGAAGAGACAATTCTGTGAGCATATCTGGCTCTATTCCGTTTAGACCCAGAACTATGACTATCTCTGTCATGGGTTCAGGTCACAAGCGGCGATACAACATTCATGAGTGTTGGTGTTGTGGCAAAGTGGGTCATTTTGCCATAGACTGTTGGCACAACCAATCTGCTTCAATGGCAAGGGGACTTCCACATCCTCGGGGCAATGTTAGTCTTCCCACCAGGATTCCTGAGGGGAGGCACCCAAATTATTATGCTAACAGGAACCTAGGACCCAATACATATTGGGCTCCTAAGGTAAGGTAATATTCTTTGGTGCAGGGTAGTCTAGACTTCCGAGTCATGATGGGAGCTAGACAGAAGATGTTCCTAGAATAATCTGGAACAAGCATCTGGAACGCAAGAAGTACTATCCTCAAAATTGAACACCTGGTATGCTCTTCAAAGGATCTAAATGATGAATCTTACAATCTCAGGTATCATTGATCAGCCTAAATAATTGAGTCATATTGTGTCGTCACATACATATATATATATATATATATATATATATATATATACATATATACTTTTATACATCTATGTGTCAGTAAATCTCTGAAAAATTCGGGAAGGCACATCAATACGCATATATTACAAGTTGAAAATTAAAGTTATGAAATCTCAAAGTTATGAAATCTGCTAGCCAATGTTAGTAAGTTAGAAATGTCAAAGTTGCTATGACTCCTAAGCTGTGTGGTATGGTAAAACACTCCTGGAGTCATAAATGATCTTCTCGACTTCGTTACAACCTTTGACATAAACGTTATGGTGAAATATAGGTGGACCTTCAAGTGTTATCCTTGACAACCCCGGACAAATAAAATTGAAATTCCGGCAATTCTCATCGAACCGAAGCTCTTAAAACCGGTTATAGCTCATTTCCCGCCGACCCATCGAATCTCGCCGACCCAGTAAATACCGCCGACCCTTCGACTTCCCGTCATCCCGCCGACCTGGTCTCAAAGCTCTCCCGATTCCAAGTTCCTTGCTGATTCGTCGCCGACCTGGTTTCCGACTCTTCGTTTCCCGAAGCTCTCCCGCTACTAGGTTCTTCGACTTCGACTTCATCGTGACCTAACAACCCTCCGGAAGACCTCTTACAGCCGGAGTCACGCCCTCGCTTGGCCTCGACTCGTCTCGCCGCATCTTACGCAACGTGGTGCCGGAACCCTCACTGCGTCTCCTCCTAAGGTAATGCCTCTCTTATCCCAACCGTGCCTTGCGCATTAGTATAGACATTACTCTCAACCTCTTAGTTTCGTCGATCCTTAGAATTGGAACTTGATATTCCCCTTCTTCCTAGTTTGCTATGGCTCCAAGGACCACCGTTGGGCTGGTCACTGGCTGTGAATTAGTTCGAACCGGGTTCTCACACGCCTCGGATGAGTTCAGAAACATCATCATCATGCTGGAAGAGGCTGGACTCACGTTTGTACTGGAGCATCCCTGCAAAATTCTGGATAAAGAAGTGATGGAGTTCTTTGCAACCGCCAAACTTCGGAATGAAGACTCTATCATCAAGAGTAAGGTTGCCGGTGCACGGATCAAGATGTCTGCCAGGACACTGACTCAATGCTTGCAGCTGTCCAGTTCTGAGCACGAGGATTATCTGGAGGAACATGATAGAGCCAGGACCCTATTATTCTGTGGGCTAGCAAGGGGCACCAGATCTATAAAAAGAAAAGAAATGAATGAGGAGGGGAAACTCTTGTCCGACATCATTGGGAAGGTACTGATATGCAAACCAGGCTCACACGACCACATTTCAGCCGACATGTTCAAGATTCTTGTGGTGATTGTCTGCCGAAAGAGATTCAACTGGGGGGCCATGCTTTTCGAGAAGATCAAGGACACCCTCAGATCTCCAAGCTTTGGACGAATCATCAGTCTATTTCTCAATCAGTTGAACGGAGATAAGTTCGACATGAGCAAAGGAGTTCCCTTGCATTATTTGAAGAAAATGGACTCCAGCGTCTTTGACAGATGGGAGCGAGTCATAGGGAGAGCTGCAGAGATAGTTGAACAAGAAGAATCTCCTGCCGAGGACAACAGAACTTCAGCAGATCTCTTGGCAGCCCCCAGTGAAGTTCCTGACGCCCTGATTGCAGGAACTGAGGGGGAGCCGATAACCGATTCTGCAAACATTCTGTCTGATATTTCTCTGATAGCTCAAGATGCTGTGAAAATGGTGGCAAAAGAAGTGGCAGATGATGCGGAGGCTGAGGATGATGAGGAGGAAGAGGAAGAAGCAGAAGAAGTGGCAGATGGTGAGGAGGCTGAAACTGATGAGGAGGAAGAGGAAGAAGTAGAAAAAGATGTGCACATCACTGATGATAATGGTGATCATTTGGAGACAGAGATAGAGGAAGAAGTACCTGAGAACGAGAAAGCAGCAGAGGCTCAGGAGGATGCTGAGGTTCCGTCTGAGGAACAAGCTCCTAAGCAATTAGATGCAAGAATGGAGGGGGAGCAATCCTTTGTTCCCCCTGTGGAGTCCATCCTACTATCAAGCTCTCCAAGTGCTTCTGAGGGGGAGGCTAACCAAGGTATGCCTGCAGCTCCTCCACTTCAAGATAACTTAGCAAATCACACTGTAAATATTGTCCAAGGGATCTTAGATGAGGTCAAGAGATCGTTTAAGAAGTCCCACAAATCCGTGCTAAAGAGACTACAAGAATCTGAGGACCTCATGCTCAAGAACATTGTGCAGATCAACCATAAGTTAGATGAGATGGAGAAGAAATTTGATGACAAGTATACACAGGCAGGCACAGCAGTAACTCTTCTCATGCAAGGACTCAAAAAGAATACTGATGACCTGGGAGTGGTCAATAGTAATGCACATGTTGTGGCAAATAGCATACAGAAATTTGATGCCAACATGGTGCTCCTCAATCAAAATCAACAAGCCCTGCTGACTGAATTCTCCAAATCTCTGAAGCATATAGATGAGTCCCTGCACTCCTATGCAAACTCCATAGCACTCGAAGCCAAAAAGGGGGAGCAGGAATATACTACTAAGATGGAAGGGCTTCAGCACATCATCATTGAAAACTTCGATCAGTCAAATGTTTTTGTATATGACAGTTGCCAGTGGTTGCTTAACCAAGCTTTAGGCAATAATATACCTGAGGTTAATCCTATACATGAAACCACTGAGCACAATACTGTGGATGACGAAGGGGCAAGTGCAGAGGCTGTTCCGTTGAGCGAAGCTGAGATGAAGAAAGCTGCTGAAAGGGCTGAACGCAGAACTTGGTTTGATCAAGATGCCTTAGCTAAAGCCAAAGGAAAAAGGCAGATCCAAGAGGGAACCTCAAGAGAAACACCAGCTGAAAAGAGGACCCGATTGACGGAGGAGGATGTGAGAAATGAAAGATGGAGTCCTGTATCAAAAAGTATCATCTTGGACACATTCTTGTTACAGCAGAAGGGGCACATAAAACGAAGTGAGGTATACAGTCAATACGAATGGGAGAGGCACAAAGAATTTGAAGCCAAACGCAACTTATTTTTCAGAAATAATACAGTGACAGATAAAGTTCCTCCTCCCAGATATCATCCTAAGCCCAAAGAATATTTCGAAAGACAGAGCAAGAAATTCCTGGCCCAGAAGCTCAAGGATGATCTTGCTAAGGAAAAATAGGCTTAGGACCTTTTTGTCCCTCACTGCACATCTTTGTTTTTATATTGTCTTACGAATAAGTATTGTGGTTTTATATAAATATATATATGTGATGACATGTTGTGACTCAAGTATTATTTTGTTTGTTCTTATTGTCTTAAGGTTTTAATTATTCTGTGGGTGGTGGTATTCATCTTAGCTAGTAGGATTTTGGCTTCGTCAAATAGGGGGAGATTGTTGGGTACTGTATCCACAATTACCTGGATTTGAGGAAGCCACCTGTCAAGCTAAGATGAATCCACAATGTATTTGATGAATTATTCTCTAGTTGTACTTGCAGATATTCCATGCTAAGTACACACCAATGTCAGGGTGCAGTGGGTCAATATACACGGGTCTGTGCAACGTAATCCCTCGTTGAGCAGATCAGTGTGTTGGCCTACGTGTACTCTCTCTATTGGGGTGTACTTAATTTCAGGTACAGGGCTATGATAAAGCAAGAGCAGACAAGGAGCAAGGATGGGCCAAAGACCAGCTCAAGGGGAGAAAGAGGAGAAACAGCCTAAGTACAAATCGACGAGAATCACTAAGTGATTCTCGCCGATTCGGCGAGAATCACTAGTGATTCTCGCCGAGTCATCGAGAATCACTAGCTGATTCTCGCCGGTTGAAGCCGGCAGCTTCGTCACAAACAGGGAAATTTTCTAAGGCAGAATCGTCGAGAATTACTTATGATTCTCGCCGATTCGTCGAGAATGACCTTGCATTCTCGACGATTCGGTGAGAATCAAAAGTGACTCCCGCCGATTCTCCCCGGCTTCTGTATCTGTGCAGTCAGATTTCGGCTAAGTAGAAGTCGGCGAGAATCATAAGTGATTCTCGCCGATTCGGCGAGAATCACCTATGATTCTCGCCGAATTTGACTTGGCAATTTTTCTGAAAGTTCTGGACCGGTCCAAGTTATCTGCAGCTGTTTGTACCGGACCTTGGTCCTTACCTTGGTGGGACCCACAACGGTCATCTTCTTGACCTAAGGTATATATTCACTGTATTATGAACAGTAAATACACACACACGGGATTTCAAAAAAGGACAGCCGCCATCTTGACCTAGCGGATCGCAGATTGTCGTCCGCCGCCGTCGCCACTCGTGAAGGTGGTCACCGCCGCTGATCGTGGATTCTTCCTGATCTCCCGGTGACAGAAGCTTAGGCTAGCATAGCGTCTCACGCGTCTAACGAGAGATCCCTTGTCTCTTGATTCGTTGATCGGAAAAATCTTTCCCCTTCCGAATCGATCGAGACGATCGATCCTTGTGTGACCGTTGGAAGATCTTGCTTCCTTCGCTACGAAGTTTGAATCAAGTTAGCACTGCTGCTGCTCTTCATCGCCGCTGCTGATTCCGAGAACGTTGCCGCCGCCTCAAGCCGCCGCCGGTCTCGGGAAAGATTCACTCCAAGTGAGATCTAGGGCTGTGCACTCTTCGTTGACTTCAAGTGCACGTCGTCAAACGAAGAGGGTCACCTTCTCTCCGAACGTCGTTTGTATTTCTTACAAGCTAGTTTTTAATTTCCTTGTAACGGACCGATTGGTCCCTAGTTGTAAGGGTTGGGTGCAACCCGGATTGTGGGAGTGTTGACTCCTACGTGTGGAAGGGTTCCTTCCGTGAGTGCAAGGATTGGATTTCAATCCTGTTGGTGAAGTGACCGAGTCGTCCCGTGTTGGGAGATAGGTCGAAGGGGGAAAGTGGACGTACGCAAATCGGGGAACCACTATAAATTGTCTGTGTATTTTCTGTGCTTGGTTGTGTTGTCTTCTTGTGCAGGTAAAATCATAATTCCGCAAATACGCGACAGAGACACCTATTCCCCCCCCCCCCATAGGTGAACATAGTTGACACTAGGTGGACTTTCAGATTCTTCTCCTTCAGATGAGATGATGTGGCTTCCTTCTGATATTGCATCCAAGGGTTCAGAAGCCATTTGGTGAAGGGACAGCCAAATCTCCTTAGCTGATGAACATTCAGCAATCTCTTGAAAAATGTCATCAGACATTGATTCTGCAAGAATGTTCATTGCTCTGGCATCAGCTAGCCTGGCACTTTTTGTGGTTGTTGCCGAAGTAGGGAGACCTGTCAAAATAGACAAAAATATTTCTTCATCAATATTGTTCATAAATAATTTGACTCTTGCCTTCTAGATGCTAAACTCAGTTAAGTTGCAAGCTGGAGGTCTGGTGCTAAAATGATCCTTGGACTGGGCCATGATAGTGATAGTGAATATCTATAAACTTTGGTATCTATCAGGATCTTGTGACTTAGGTGTTAGCCTATTCAGTCAGTCAACCTCCCTCTGATACCAATTGAAAGTGAAGGGATAGATACGATTGCGGAATTAAAGATTATAGATAAGGAGATAACCCTAAAGCCTAACACAAGTGTTGTGCACAAACTCAGGCTAACTGTAATTACAGTTAAGGCTTGGAAATCCTAATCAGCAACTAGCAAACCTAGTTATATCTAATCACAGCCACAATGCAATTAATTAAATAAGCAACCAGACGACACAAGATATTATAGTGGTTCCCCAAACACTGGGTACATCCACTCTTCTACCCACACGGTAGGAATCCACTACAGGTTTTTGATCAGGTGCCCTGCCACCAATAAGATCTACTGCAGGTAGATCTAGAGACCCTTTAGACTTTTGATCAGGTGTCTAAAAACCAAGCTTTACTTTTGAAGGGAGTAAACAACCCTTTACAGGAGGGGGGAAGAGGGTTAGATTGTCTTCTCTATTTTACAATAGATTAGAGAAGCACAAGAGTCTCTTCAGAACTTCTGACAGCAAGCTGTCTTGAAGTTCTGAAGGAATAAAGCCTGAAGAAGACTAGAGATCTGGAATGGATGTTCTTCTTCAGCTTCCTTCTTCTTCTTCTTCTTCAATATCTCTGAGTGTATCTTCCTGGATCAGGAGCACTCAGGTTGAGGAAGAGTGAAGAGATAACTTCTCAGATGGATGGATATTGCTGAGAGCTAGCTGTAAGCTGTTTCTTTCTCTGTATGATGTACAAGTTTCTTCTTGCTCTACAGCTCTCTCTCTTTCTTTAAAAAAGAACTCTTTATATAGGAGCAGCAGCAACGGCTCTAATTGAGCGAGCTTTGACTTCTTCTCAGATCTTGAATCTGGGCTGCAATTAACATAAAGACAAAACATATCTTGCAGATATATATCCTATAAAAGGAAAAGCTACTACAGCTACAATAAATAATCTGATAAAGGATGTTAGAAAAAGTCATATCAGAAAACTCTTTACAGCCAACGGCTATAAAGGACAGCTGCATTAATAAAGCAGTCAGAAAGTCAACTAATAAGACAAAAACACTTTATCTGATAGGAAAGACTTAAGCATAAGAATAGCAAGGATTGCTTTGAAGTATATGCAGTAAATCCATCAGATAATATATAATAAATATATTAGATAAAATAAGAAATAAAACACAGAACAAAACGCATATAATATTATATATGCAGACAGCCGATCGTCGATCGACGTTCGACTATAGTCGAACGACCTGCTGAGATCGTCGACCTATCAGTCAGATAGTCGACCGACTCAGACAGAAAACGTCGAGCTATCAGTAGATAGTCGACCGGCCAACAGACAACAGATAGTCGAACTATCAATGGATAGTCGAGCTATCAAAGATCGGCACATAGTCGAACTATCTAGACAGATAGTCGACCAGCCAATCAAACAGACAGAAAGCGTCGAACTATCAAAAGATAGTCGACCAGAGCTCGACGATCTAGCAGCAGATCGTCGAGCTGACTAGAGACAGAGCACGACTATCTTAAGACAGAAGATAGTCGATCACACGGACAGACAATCGTCGACCGGCTGATCGACGATAGTCGATCGGCGTTCGACGATAGTCGAACCCGAAAAACCCTTAGCCAGAATTTTACTGGAAAAGAGAATACTCAACAACAAGACTTTGACCATAGATAAATCTTGGGTCAAGAGACTAAAAGGAAAGACTTAACTCAAATCCAAACTAGGGTACCAACAGAAGTTGATGACTTTCTAATCCTTTTCTTTTTTATTCCTCGAGCAACAAGGCAAGTAGTGTTTGCACCCACGGAAGTCCCCAAGTAATGGAGTGTTGTAGTTGGTTTTTGTACAAGATCCTCTCCTGCATACCGACTGCTAGCTCACTCAAGTAATGAAAGAGTGTGTGTGTGAAAAAAGTCGATTATTTCAACACCCCGACACGGGCTTTACTCATCTCCTTCGATAGTTTCACCCAAGAGGGATGCGAACATAGAAAGGCAAGTTTGGGTGATACTCGCTTAGGTAAGGCGAACAAAATCGCTGCAAGAGACTGGACCAATACTCGCCAGCAGTGACACGATGAATGTTCGAGGAATGATATGAGTTAATGAAGTTTGGCGAGTATATAGATTCATCCTCATCTAAGATCCTAGCGATCACTCATCATCATCTGTGCCTAAGAGTCTAGCAAGCACTCATCAGCATCCACGCCTAAGACACTCATTAGCATTCGTGCCTAAAAGCCTAGCGAGCACTCATCAGCATCCACACCTAAGAGCCTAGCGAGCATCATGTCAAGCGTATGTTCGGACAATGAACATCAAATAACATATGAACAAAAAATATATGACCTTTCCATTGCTTCAAAATACAAAATATGGTTACATATTTGGGCAAAGAGGAAATATTTCCCGCTTTTTACAAAATGTTTGTACAACCAAAAAGGAAGGTCGGCCATCGACAGAACTTTAGGGGGAAGCTTCGTCTTCACTGCCATCCTCGTCCTCAACGTCTGAATTGTTATCCTCTTCTGAATCTAGAGATCGTGTGGGCATTGGAGAATTGGATTCCTCGACAAGAAGCCCCGGGATGACATCGTCCACTATCAGGTTCTCAGAACCCGGCTTCAGCCGATCCTTGTACTACGACGTGGAGAGGAATGCATCGCCTACTTCCGTAGTGATCTCGCGCTTCATGTAACGACCTGATTCGCGCTTTTGAGTCAGGAGAGCTGGTTTAGGCTCAGAGAGTGCAGATGATCAGGCGTGCACTCGTGGGGAAAAGAAAATGGCGTTGAGTACTTGTGTTGAGTATGACACGGGTAGGGACACGGGCGTGTCCCTACACGTGTGTCGTGGCATCGAGTGACCATAGCGTCAAGTGATATTGAGGTGGCGTCGAGCGGTCTATCCTGAGAAGGACATGGGCAGAGACATGGGTGTGTCTCTACCCGTGTACTTCTACCCAGATCATCCAGAGAAGGACACGGGTAGAGACACGGGCGTGTCTCTACCCGTGTACATCTAACTAGATTGTCCAGAGAAGGACACGGGTATGGACACGGGCATGGACACGGGTAAAACCACGGCCGTGTCACCTGGACACGGGTACAGACACAGGTATGTCAGTACCCGTGTAAGAGCTCGAAGCGGCAGTCAAACCGTTGACGGCGCTTCGCCCGAGCAGGACACGGGTAAGGACACGGGTGTGTCCCTACCCGTGTCACTTCTGAATAAAAGTGAAAATGAAACCCTAGCTGTTTCGTTCTCTTCAAAACCCCATTTTTTGGAGAAGAACTTTTGAGGAGGGAGATCTTGCTGGAGCCAACAAACCCCGTGAGAAAACGCCACCGCTGCCAAGGAAAAAGCGATGCCAACGAGAAGGATGACAAGATCCATGGCCGGAAATGGCGGAACCGCTGGAAATGATGTGAGCTTCCTCCCCTCTCCCTTGGTGCTAGATCCATAGTTATTCTTCGGCGAGACATCGACTCAAATGAGTCTTGATGTGTGAGGAGAAGGTTTCTATGAGGGCCAAGCTAGAACTTGTGTTCTAACGATTAGTCATCTTCAACCCTCCCTTCTTCAAAGTGATGACGGGGGTGTATTCGTGAAGAGGAAGATGAACTTCTGGTGAATAAGGATGGAGGAACTTTTGGTTGCGATCTGGGAAGATCATCTTGAGGAGGAAGATGAATCGATGTCGTTCATTCCGCTTCAAGATGCGTGCAGAAATCTGCGTTCTGCACTCAACGACCTTCTTGGCTATTTTCAGGCAAGATATGTTCAGATCTGGGCTTTCGACTAAACACAAAAGTCGTAGCCCTTTGAATTACCTTTCCAATGAGTAGTTACACCCCTTCAGGTGAAGCCTGTAGCCACAGGAATGTCTGATCGAAGTAGGGGTTGTAGACTAAGCGTGCAGAAATTGTATTCTGTACGCTACAGGCTTTGGAGCCAATTTTATGTGGGATACAGTCTGATCTGGGTTGCAGACTGAACATGAAAGTTGTAGCCCATGGAAAGACCTTTCCATCGAGGGGTTACACGTACTCACCGGATTCCTATAGCCATGAGAATCTTTGGTTGAAGTTGCTGTCCAGCAGGGCTCTGCACCTGAAATTCCTGGGTGAGTTATATAATTGAATTTGGACTCGGAGGAGGCCTTGTAATAATCCGACATTAAGCTGTAGGTGAATCATAATATGTATAACTGAGATAATTCAATACATGATGAAATTATTGGATAGACCCCACGTAAACAAATGGTGAATTGGTATGTGGTTGAACGAAACAACCTAGTGGGGATTAGTGAATGATTGCTATCTAGTCATTTAATAACAAGGATTACTAGAGCTTGGGTAATTGCTCAGTGATGATTGATATGAACATGTGTGTTGACAATCGAATGAGTAACTCATTTGCTCACAAGTGATTGGGTTGGTAAAATAAAGTGGTTGGTGTCGTGAGAAGAGTCATAAATAGACGGTTGGGCTTGGTCCTCGGTGTTCATGTCCCGAGGCTCCTTCCGTGCCAAATGGTCGGTTGGGCTTGGTTCTCGTGCTCATTTCCGAGGCTCCTTCTGTACCATGATGTGGTTGTATTACATTCGGTGTGAGTCGACACGCGGTGTCGTAATCCCGGGTTAAGGATAGTGTGGCGGATCTACGGGCTCACCAATCGTCACACCGATGGGAGTTGACAGTTAGACCTTGGGCGGTTGGGCTTGGTCCTTGGTGTTCAAGACCCGAGTCTCCTTCCCTACCAAGTGAACGGTTGGGCTTTGTCTTCGTGCTCATTTTTTAGGCTCCTTTCGTATCATACCATAGGCCAGTTCGGGGCTAGGATCTCGGTGCACATCTACCCGAGACACCCGCTGAGCTGTAGTACGCATGTGATCTCCGTTGTTTTATTTTTAGCATTGAGGCGTACGAAGGCCTAGGTCAGGTAGTGTGAAGACCAACCTAGTAGTAGAGGTGCCCGCTCTACTGTCGTCGTTTGGCCACGACGGTAGATGCCTGATAGGTTAGTTACCTGCTCGAAAAGTGGGAACCTCAAGTTTGTGTCGACATAGCGTTTGCATCTACGTGAACATGGGTGAGTCATTGCATTGCATACACATCATTATACCTCATTGCATACACAAGATTCTCATCGTATAAGTTTGTATGGGCACTTTTATACGATGAGTTACTTACTGCCGAACGATCCTCAACTTATATGTTTGTATGAGAATTCATATAAGTTGAGTTACTTTCTGTTATAACACTATACTCTTATGTTGCTGTAGAGTTGCTAGAATAAGGTGTTGTTATTTATTACACAGCTTTTATACATATTGATACTCTATCTATACCACTTGCTTGTACTTATACTTCATTTATATATTGTGTCCTGTCCCTTTCTCCGCCCGGTGCCGAGGAGTCGTCGGGGGAGAGGATGTGAAGCCACTTAGTATTTATGACTAACGGTTGCTACGTATTCCTTTTTAGGAGGAAACCCCGCAGGTGGAGCAGCAGTAGGTTATGGAACCGGTCATCCAGGCCAGGACGATAAGGCTTGAGGGGACGGTACCATCGCTACCGTCTATTACAGATTCGAGTGTGTGAGGTTTTGTTGTACCCTTTTTGAGATAACTATTTCCGTACTATGATATTAGAAGCTTGTTGTAGCTTCTTATTTTTTATGCTTTATATGGACTATATGTTTGGTGTGGTTGTGACATCATATTTTTATATTCTGGTTAGGTCGGCAATGTATGATATTGGTTGTAGCCGGCAGAATAGGCGTCTTGTGGTACATGCTAGCCCAAGTGTTAGTATTACCGCAAGGCGAATGTTCTGGGCATAAGACCCCTCTCGTACCATGTTTTGTGTTTCTGGGGGGGTGTCTTACACTTCATCCAAGGGAGGTCCTCCGGGACGATCCAGATCCTCTTCCCAATACCGTAGGTGCTCGCCTCAGGTGATTGACTTCTCGCTGCCTCCTGCGTCTCTAGCTCGGCAACTTGGACTTGGGCCACCTCCAGTACCGCCTGACTCTCAACGATCCACTGGTCCAACTCTAAGATCTACTAAGCAGCAACCAACTCGGCCTCCTATAAAGAAGAATCAATCATTGTCAGCCAAAACACCGACATGCATAGGGGACCCATAACAACGAGTTCTTCATTTGACCAAGATCACCTCGTAGGCCTTGCACATAGTGACTTTGGCCTAGGATTCCTGAAGCCACATCTCAAGCTCCTCGATCCTCGCTCAAGAATTGCCCCACAAGTGTAGGAGCATGTTGATCCAATCGCCTTGCACGTTGAACGGTTAGTACGATGTCTTGACGTTCCTTGCCATTTGATGAGCGAGCTCGAAGGAGCGCAGTAGAGACCTCGAAGCTTGGTGGGCGAGAAAGGATGTGCTAGGCTCAGGCAGCACTGTGACATCTTCATGGCCATATAGTGAGAAGGCGACTTTTTAAGCCTCGCCTTCATCTTCCCAGTCCTCGGACCATGAGGGAAGGTTGATGCTCAGGTGGACCTTGTGGGTCCCCTCTACCCAGATAACCAAGGGGTGACCAAAGCAATCCACCCCCTTAGTACCAAAGCCAAAGTTCAGGTGTGAGATGTGCTCCCCGCCCCTTCTATCCTCGGTGCCCTACTTTTCCTTGGAGGCGACCTCCTTTTTATGAAGACTCTTATTTGAGGGTTTGCCGCGCTCAGTCCTCTTGGAAGGCATTTTTGGGGCAGGCTGCGCAGGCAATTTGGAGACCCTAAACTCCTCGGCAATCAATGACATAGAAACACGGGCCTTTGGTAAAGATTTGACCCTGCTTGCCTGAGATTCTGCACCAAGAATGGGGTGGGTGCTTCCTTCACTAGTGGAAAGGGCTCCCGCAGGACCGTACGAGCACCTATTAGAGAGAGAACTACATCAAGAACGAGTTATGAAAGCTAACTAGAATGACATTCTAGTTCTCACTCTGAATACTTATTCCTGGGTAGATATATGACAGGGGTGGCGATGTCACGCCGCCAGAAGGCAACATCGAACCTCCTACCAACTAAGGTCGGTTGAAGGTCCTTGGCTGCTCCCTCCAGGGTGGGGGCAAGAAAGTCGTATATCGGTTGTTGTGGAGAAAATACGATGTCTCCAACTGGTGCACTAGCGACTACAAACGACTCGGTCTAGCGATGTACATTGTTCATTGTACCTGCACAATATAGGTGTGGCTGAAGAAGAATATGATTCCCTCCTTCGTCTCCTTGATAAGGAAAATACACTTGAAGGTCGCTAGATTGAAGACGGTCTCCTCCGACCTGAGGAAGGATAGGTACCCAACGATGATCGTCACACCATTGGGATTGATCTGGGTCGGCATAAGCCTGAAATGCCGGAGGATCTTGCAGAACTCAGGCCATAAAGGGAGGCAGATGCCGGCCTCAAAATGGCGGATAAGTAATACCACCCTATCTGGGAAGAACGAGTCAATACGCTCAGAGGAATGGGGTATTCTCGCATGAAGACCCTGTTGGAACACCCTTTTTATATTTGGGTCAGGATAACTATGCTAAGGATTCATGACCTCATTGTATAGCATAGGTCATTGAGTGTGAGTTTAAAACTTAGGATATTTGAGATTTTAGTTCTGCTCAGCTCTGCGGATAGTCGACCCCAGCTCGACGTATCGTCGTCCTCAGCTCGACGCATAGTCGACCGCTGCTCGACGCATAGTCGATCGCAGCTCGACGCAGCGTCGTCCTCAGTTCGACGTAACGTCGACTTCAGCTCGATGTTTTGGCATGATTCTCTCTGCATCCTTAATCACTCTCTGATCGACGGATAGTCGAGCTCAGATCGACGACTTATGATGAATTCAATGTTTTGGAGTCTCCCGTCGGTTGTCATTTGAAATTCAAATTAAAGATCATCAAAGCAGTTATTACAAGAGATCCCCTGGCCGTTTCAAGACTTAATTGGTCCATATCTCAAGGAATTTTCTTTGGAAATCAATTAAGGCACTTCCTTCCAAGGCATGGACAGTTAAGGAATGCATTGAATGCCCTGCCAACGGCTATCTATCAGACAGTAGTAATTCTATTACTTAGAGATTTTTGGAGAGAGATATACAGAGTTATTCAGATTTGTTACAGAGAACATTCTTCATCTTCTCTCTCTCACAGAATCTGCTGCAGAGAATTCAAAGAGAAGAACATCACTCAGAAAAAGATCATCATCAATTCTTTCTGATTCTCTTCTGCTCTGCAATCAACTCTTCTACAGACTGCCTTCTACCTTCAGACATCAAACACTCAGTGTCTGAGTTATCTATTGCTGAAGAAGGACAAGCAGTGAAGAGCCTGTCACCCTTGTGCAAAGCTTCTTCTACCTGAACTCATCTACATCTCAGGGGGAGCCTTGACATCATCAAAATCCACAAGCTTCTCTTTGATAGTTGACAGAGAAGCATACTCATCCTTTCTTTACCTTATTCCATCTGTACAGGGTTTTAACTCCCTTCAAAAGTTACACTTTTGGTTAGCTGAGACCTTGTCAAAATCAGTGGTGGCAAGACACCTGATCAAAAAATCTGGTGGTGCCCAGGACACCTGATCAATCATCCTGCAGTGGATTCCTATCAAAGGGTGATAGAAGAGTGGACTACCCAAGTTTGGGGAACCACTATAATTTCCTTGTGTCTTCTGTGGTTTATGTTTACTTCTTGCTGTGTGCTGTGTGCTGTGTGCTGTTTGCTTTATCACATATTTAACCATTGCATAACTCACTTTCTACACTAAGTAAATCAAAAGTTTTAAATACATCAATCTATTTGAACTTACTCTATTCACCCCCCCTCTAGAGGTAGATAGATCTTATCACCTAACTTTCAATTGGTATCAGAGGGAGGTTGGTCTTTCCTTCAGGCTAACACCTGGACCACAAAGATCTTTGATAAGATCAAACTCTACAGAGGGTTTATCTTGTTCTGATAAAAATTGTTTTTAATAAAACTCATGGCACAAAACAAGGAGTATGCAAGCACAAGACCTCCAGTGTGCAATCTATCCAAGTTTGGACTCTGGAAGGCAAGGATAAAATTATATATGAACTCTATTGATGAAGACATTTTTAACTGTGTCTTAACAGATTGTCCAAGGCCTCCCACTACAACAAGTACCTCAGCTGTTCCACCACCTGCAGGAACAGACACTGATATAAAGAAATGGAAAGCGGCTGATGCAAAGGCCATGAACATCTTGGCCCAAACAATGTCAGATGACATATTTCAGAAGGTTGCTGAATGCAACTCTGCCAAAGAAATCTGGGACAAACTAACTGAGATAGTCTCAGGTTCAGCTGATGAAAGAAAAGATAGAAGAGCTCAGCTGATAACACAGTATGAGAATTTCAAAATGGCTCAAGCTGAATCTGTGGCTGACATGTACAACAGATTTAGTCTGATTGTCAGTGAACTGAAAACTTTGGACAAGGATATATCTCTCACAGAGATAAATGATAAAATTCTCATGTGCTTACCTAGCTCTTGGGATTCAAGAATCTGGCCAATTAAAGATGGCAGAAGTCAAACTGAGACATCCACTGAAGCTCTCTTAGGCAAACTCAAGTCCTATGAGCTATTTGTCAAAAATAGAGAAGGGGAGCAAAACATAACTTCTTCTGTACCCAAAGTGGAGAAGACAATAGCTCTCAAAGCTTCAGAGGAAGTACCTAAAGAGAAGGAGATAGGCAATGAAGAACTATTAAGCCTACTAGCCAAAAGATTCAACAAGATGGCTAGAAAGAACTTCAGAAAATGGTCTTCTAAAGACCAAGATAAGCCAAGGTATGACATATCTAATAATAAAGATATTATATGCTATGGCTGCAGGAAACCAGGACACATTGCACCAAACTGTCCTGAAAATCAAGACAAGAAAGACAAGAGAGAAAGAAGAGACAAGAAAAGAGATAAAGACTCCAAGAAATACTATGAGAAATCCTCCTCCAGCAACACCAAACATACAAGGAAAGGATTTGTTGCTGAAACATGGAGTGATACTGAAGAGTCTGAAGAATCATCCAGCACAAGTGATGATGAGGATGATACCACTGAGAAAGGATTCTGCATGATGGCAATCAATGCATCACAAAGCAGCTCAGATTCAGAGCATGAATCTGAATATATGACTGATCAGGAATTAAGTGAAGATCAGGTATTTGACTCCTTTGATTTTTCTTCTGATGATTTCAGATTTAGATTTAAATCTATGTGCATAGACTTGCTGACTGCTGAGAAAACAATTGATTCTCTTAGAAGTCAGTTGTCTGATTACAGCACATTAAGTGCAAATAATCTCAAGCTTTCTGATGAGTTGGAATGCTGTAGGGAGGAGATAGCCTCACTAAAGAGTGAGCTATCCAAGGCTAAACAGCTTGAGGAAACTCTCAATGGGAGGAGTCTCAAGTTAATAGACATCACAAGCACAGTGAATTCAAGAATGAATGGTTCACTAGGTTTGGGTGCCTCTTCAAGCCAACCCATAGTGCTAACAACTCCCATAAAGTTTACCAGTAACAAGGGTAAAGAAATTATGGTGGTAGCCAGGAAAAATTCTGATCTACCTAAGCCATTTCAAGTACAACAGAAAACGTCGACCAGAGCTCGACGATCTTCGAACAGAGCCCGACGCCACTCCAACAAGAATCAGCAACATCATGCTGAAGCGTCGAACTTAGCTCGACACACGTCGAACTCAGGTCGACTGGATGTTGTCCCTGAAGGTAGGCTTGTTCGAACGACGACTGGAGCTCGACGTCCTGAAACATCAGCGTCGAACTTAGATCGACGATCGTCGAACAGAGTTCAGAGCCGTGATTTACTTACACAGGATAAATCCAAATCAAATCATAAATATCCTACATCTCAGCCTAACCCTTATGCTGAATGGGTGATTCCTCCTAGGAGATATCATCCTGAAGGCTATAAGAGTCAGCCTGAAATGTCCTTCATCTCTGATTTCATTGGTTATCAACCTCAACCCAAGGTGAACTGGGTGAAAAACAATTAAGCTGTTACATGTGCAGATGAAGAGCTATCCAGTGGTGAACCAGCATTGGTACCTGGATAGTGGTTGCTCCAAACATATGACAGGGACCAAGAGCAACCTTACATCCTTCAAAGCAAAGCCTGGACCAAGAGTAATCTTTGGTGATTCCAACTTTGGACAAACCAAAGGATATGGTCAAGTCAAAATTGGATCAATCACTTTCAAGAAGGTAGCTTATGTGGAAGGACTAAAGCACAACTTAATCAGCATCAGTCAACTTTGTGATGCTGGTTATCAGGTTTGGTTCACTGATTTGGTTTGTAATATTGCTTTAGATAACAATATTGTGTTGATTGGAAATAGACAAGATAATATATATTTAGTTGATTTCAATTCTTCTAAAGTAGATATATGCCTTTTCAATTCTCTTAGTAAGTCAAATGAGCTTTGGCATAAAAGACTAGGTCATGTTAACCTTAGAACTATTGCTAGGCTGTCTAAACTCAACCTTGTTAGAGGACTACCTTCTGGTCCCTACAAGAAGGAAGGACTCTGCAAGGCTTGTCACTAGGAAAGCAAACCAAAAACAGTTTCAAATCACTTAATAAGAGTGATTCACCTAGAATTTTGTATCTGTTGCACATGGATCTTTTTGGACCCACTACAGTACAAAGCCTAGGGGGGAAATCTTATGCCTTAGTGATTGTAGATGACTTCTCAAGATTCACTTGGGTGTTCTTCCTGAGAAAGAAGTCTGATAACTTCAAAATTTTGACAGATTTTCTCAAGAGCATACAGATTGAGTTCAATACTCATATAGCCCTGATCAGAAGTGATCATGGGACAGAGTTTGATTCTCTTCTTATGCAAGAGTTCTGTCAGAATGAAGGGATCAGGCACACTTTCTCAGCTCCTAGAACTCCTCAACAAAATGGGGTAGTTGAAAGGAAAAATAGAACCTTAATTGAATCTGCCACAACATTATTGACAGATGCTCATCTTCCTCTAACCTTTTGGGCAGAGGCTGTGAACACCTCCAATTATGTTTTGAATAGAAGCCTGATACATAAACTAAAAGATAAGACTCCCTATGAATTGCTCAAAGGGAAGAAACCTAAAGTTAGCTTTTTCAAGATTTTTGGTTGCATTTGCTTCATTCATAATAATGACAAGAGATATTTAGCAAAATTTGAAGCTAAGGCTGATGAAGGAGTGTTTCTGGGATACTCTTTGAATAGCAAAGCTTATAGGGTTTATAACAAGTCATCCCATAAAATTGAAGAATCCATGCATATTACCTTTGATGAGTCTAATATGTCTTATAAGGAGAAGAATTCTTCTACCATAGACCATTTGCAGGTACAATCTCTAGCTGAAAATATAAATCAGTTAACCATCATGGATAATGGTCCTTTATCTTCCACTACACAACAAGAACCAAATGTTAGTAACAATGAAGACACTGATCAGATTTTGGAAGGAAACAATGAAGAACTTGAAGAACCAGTTGTTGTTCCACAAGAGGAAACAACAACACAGGTTGGTGAACAATCAACACCCATTGTTGATTTAGTAACAATAAGAGATCACCCAATCTCTCAAGTGATTGGAGAAATCTCAGAAGGTGTGCAAACCAGAAATCAGATAAATCAACATCTGATGCACACCTGTTTTCTCTCCCAAATAGAGCCTCAAACAATACAAGATGCAGAGCAAGATCCAAACTGGATCATTGCAATGCAAGAGGAGCTAAACCAGTTTGAAAGAAACAAAGTATGGGAATTGGTTCCAAAACCAAGAAACCAGCAAATTGTTGGAACTAAATGGGTATTCAGGAATAAGTTAGATGATCAAGGGATCATTGTGAGAAACAAGGCAAGGCTTGTTGCTCAAGGCTATTGTCAAGAAGAAGGGATTGATTATGACCAAACCTTTGCACCAGTTGCAAGGTTGGAGGCCATAAGAATTTTCCTTGCTTATGCTGCACACAAGAAATTCAAGGTATTCCAAATGGATGTTAAAAGTGCATTTCTCAATGGAGACATCAAGGAAGAAGTCTATGTCAAGCAACCTCCAGGTTTTATCTCTCCAACCTTTCCTGAACATGTTTTCAAATTACATAAGGCTTTATATGGTCTCAAGCAAGCTCCAAGAGCATGGTATGAGACCTTAGCCTCCTTTCTGCTTGAAAATGATTTTAAAAGGGGTAGAGTTGACCAAACTCTTTTTATTAGAACCCATAAGAACCATATCCTACTAGTACAAATATATGTAGATGACATAATTTTTGGGTCTACTGATTCAAGCTTGTGCAAAAAGTTCTCTCAACTAATGCACTCAAAGTTTGAAATGAGTAGCATGGGTGAGCTTTCCTTTTTCTTGGGATTGCAAATCAAACAACATGCTGATGGCATATTTATTTCTCAAACCAAGTATGCAAAAGAATTGGTTAAGAAATTTGGTATGTCAGATGCATCTTCTATGAAAACACCCATGCCTACTAATGCTGTTTTAGATGCTGATGAATCTGGTAAACCAGTTGATCAGACTAACTATAGAGCAATCATTGGCTCTCTTTTATATCTTACAGCTAGCAGACCAGATATTATGTTTGCTACATGTATATGTGCTAGGTTCCAAGTGAGCCCTAGAGAGTCACACCTCACATTAGTTAAGAGAATTCTTAGGTATGTAAAAAGTTGTCCAAATCTAGGTCTCTGGTATCCACATGACTCAGGATTTGATCTCACTGGATTTTCAGATGCTGACTATGCTGGATGTAGAGTAGACAGGAAAAGCACCAGTGGAACTTGTCAATTCCTTGGTGATAGACTTGTCTCCTGGTTTTGCAAAAAGCAAACATCTGTGTCTACATCAACTGCTGAAGCTGAATACATGGCTGCAGGTAGTTGCTGCTCACAGATATTGTGGATCCAAAACCAGTTCCTAGACTATGGCTACAACTTAGAGAAGTCAAAAATTCTTTGTGATAATACTAGTGCAATTTGCATTGCTCAAAATCCAGTTCTCCATAGTAGGACAAAGCACATAGAGATCAGACATCACTTCTTAAGGGATAATGTAGAAAAGAATAAAATAGCACTAGAGTACATTTCTACTGATTTACAAAGGGGAGATATTTTCACCAAGCCTTTGGATGAAAAGAAGCACTTCTTCTTTCTTAATCAGTTGGGAATGATAGATGGAGATAGCATAAGTTAATCTACAAGATTTTGAAACCATAAAAATGACAAAGTCTAGGCAAATGTATCTCTTTCTTAAGTGTCTAGAGGTTCTGTCTGAACTCTGCTCGACGCTCGACGCTTTTCATTTGAAAACGTCGACTGCAGATCGACTGATCGTCGACCGCTAAAAAGCTTCGACCGTCGACCTCATCTTTGCGTCGACCAGAGATCGACCCTGTCTAGAATCTGTTAAGTTTCTGTCTCGGTCGACGACGTTAATTAACGTCGACCAGAGCTCGACGTTCAGCATCCCAATTAGCGCCGACCGTCGACCTTAAAAACGTCGAACGTCGATCTAAGCTGAACACCACCGAGTCTCTTCGTTTCCCCTAGAGCTTCTTAGCGTCGATCTAAGCTCGACGTTATTTCCTTTTCTGCATCGAACCCTAATATAAAATCATCTTCTCGGCGTCGATTTCATTTGCGCTTTCATATTTTCTGCAAGTATTTTCTCCCTCCAAAGATTTTACACTTGTTTTCGAGAGGTATTCTACAGGAAATGGCGATTCCAGCAGCAATCTTGGCAGCGATGAAATTTGATTGCGGTTTCGACATTGATTTGGATTCCTTTGAAGGATCATCCCAAAATTTTCTGGAAATTCTGGAACTGTTCAAGGAACAGAAATTGGAGAAGTTCGTGACAACCAGAATGCCAATAGCAGAAACAGAAATTAAAGAATGGATTTATACTGCAGTCACTCAAGATGAAAGCACCATTACTGGTTCAATCTCAGGGACTCAGGTATCCTTAACCTCTGCTATATTTACTGAGGTATTTGAATTGGAGAATGGCAATGACAGTATGGAGCTGTCCAATGAAGAATACGCTGCAATGTTAGACAGGATGGGTCATTCCTCTGAGAATGCCTCCAAACTGTTGAAAGTAGACCTTGCCATAGAATTCAGACTTCTAGCTGATGTGGTAGGCAAGGTTATCTGTGCTAAGAGAACAGCACATGATGCCATTTCCAGGCATCAATTTTGCATCATGGCTGCTCTCCTGGACAAAAAGCACGTGAATTGGGGAGAAATTCTGTTCGATCTAGTGAAGAAGAAGGTCAACAAGACCTATGTCCATTTTGGAAGGGTGTTGGGTTTGCTGCTTCATCATATCTGCCCTCAGCTTCTGGCATCCTCTAAGCATATCAATGCTTCTAAGAGACTGACCTGTGCCCTCATTGGTAAATGGGACAGGAAAATCACCAATCCCAGAGCTGCTGCAGCTATGAAAACTTCTACAGAAACAAGGACTGTTGTGGTCACTTCACCTCAGCCTTCTGATCTAGTAGAAGAAGCCATGCCATCCATCACCATTTCATCTTCCTTCAGCTTTCCAACCACCTTCTCTCCATCCACATCTCAATTTTCATCCCCTATGCCAACAACATCATCAATTGCTACAATTGCTTCTTCCATTCCTCCATCCATTACCTCATCTGAAGATTTTCATCCTCTTCACTTCTTCCCTCCAATGGATATTGAGATCAACAATCCAGATGATTCTTTCTTGGATGGTTCTCCTGATGACATATCTGAGACACCATCATTTTCTGACCTCATCATGTCATCCATCATTGAACCTACCATCCCCAGTTCATCTATCCCAACATCATCTTATGTTGCATCTGTTTCTCCTCCCTCTACCTCTGCTCAACATCCCTTTGAGCAAGTAGATTTGCTTCCCTTGGCCAACAAGCTCTATGAGCTATTGGCTCCAAGGCTTTCTTCTCTATTGGATGCTTCCCTAGCTCCAATAATCCTCTCTTTGAACTCCATCTCATCTAAACTCTCCTCCCTTACTCCTCTTGTGGCTGGCCCTTCTTCTAGGGGCCTAGAGTCAGTTCTTACTGATTCTAGGCAGGGGGAGATTTTTGTAGAAGAAGAGCTGCCTCCTTTTGATAGTGAAGAGATGTTAGTTTCAGAAATTCAGCCTACAGATAGAGAGTTTGTTCAGCCTTCAGTTGAAGACTTTACAGTGGCAGTGCCAGCATGCTTTTTCCAAAGGTCTTTCAGCCCATACAGATTATTGCTTCCTGAAGATTTGTCCAGGGCTATTGTTCCCTTTTCTGCTGCTGCTACTGTTATTTTTGATGAAATGATCCTTGATGATGATGCAGTGGTAGCTGATGCTCCTGCAAATGATTCTCTTGATCATAGTGATGTTGCTGTTCCTGCTTGTTCTTATGTTGATGCTAGTTCTGTTGATCATTCTGTTGATAATATGACTGTTGATGAGTTGCCCAACACTTCTGATGCAGTGGTAGCTGTTGCTCCTGCCAGTTCTATTGTTTCTCAAGTTTCTGATGCAGTGGTAGCTGATGCTCCTGCTAATAAGATCTATCCAGCCAGTTCAGTTGAGGCTGTAATATCTGAAGTTATCAGTGACTTAGCTGCTCCTATGTCTGTTGCACCTGAAGCCATTTCCTTTCCTGCAGTGTTAGATACATCATCTACACTGACAGCTGCTTCTAGTCCTGTTTCAGGAATTGCCTTCAAGAAGGATTTTTATGATCCTTATGATCATGTGCAAAGCAGCTCCTCTGATGAGTTTGCCACTAGCTCAGATGATTCATCTGCCACCATTGCTAAAAAGAGAAAAGCTAGAAGCAAAGCTCTAAAGAGAGTTCCAATGGAAAGGGCCACTGACCATGATACTCCCTATCACATTCTTCACAACTGTGAGATTACAGAGCCCTGGATGCAATATTCCAAGAACCAACTCAAGGCTATGAAACAGAAGAAGAAGTATTTCAAAGGCCCCTGTAAATCTATTCTTCCTCCTCCTCCTCCTCCATCTTCTCCAGGTGCAGGAGGCAGTGCTAACCCTGTCAGCAAACCTCCCTCATCCTCCTTCCAAGGCAAGACATATCAATCCAGGAGAGGACAAAGAGGTAGCCAACCAAGAGGTTATCAGCAAAGAGGATCTTCAAGAGGAAACCAATCAAGAGGTCAAGCTAGACACCAGCCATATCAAAGGGAAGGAAAGACCATTGCTTCAACCTCTGGTCCTTTTCCCTTCAAGCTCAATGATGGTGTAAGACAAAAACCTCCTCCTTCAGATCAAAGCAACAAATATGAACCTCCTGTCCCTTATGATAATCCAGTCAACAACCCTATTGCTTGGAAAGCTAGAATGGCTGAGCTTGTTGCTCTAGACATGATTAAGAAGAATAAAGAAAGAGGACTGGACACATCAAATATCAGTACTATGTCTGAGCAGAGAAGACAAGAATTGGACAAATACAACTCCAGCAAATTCTTTGAATTTGATAGGTACATGCAGTTGCATCCTGCTGCTGTTCCTCCCAGTGGAAAAAGCATAACTTCCTTGGGTACTTCTGAGGATTATAGATCCAGGAAAGATGCTGCCAATCCTCAGAGAGAAATCAAGTTCAAGAAAAGCGTTGAAGAAGAACCAAAGAAGAAGTAATGTAAGATGGCTCCACCTCTTTACAACTGCCATAAACACTTTTGATATTTATATATCTGCTCCTGCTTCTATCTGTGGTTTATGGTTTTGTCTGTGTTTCAATCTTCTGTATGCATTTTATTTCCTTATAATCATGTGAATAGTAATCCTAATCCAAATAGGGGGAGATTGTTGGAACACCCTTTTTATATTTGGGTCAGGATAACTATGCTAAGGATTCATGACCTCATTGTATAGCATAGGTCATTGAGTGTGAGTTTAGAACTTAGGATATTTGAGATTTTAGTTATGCTCAGCTCTGCGGATAGTCGACCCCAGCTCGACGTATCGTCGTCCTCAGCTCGACGCATAGTCGACCACTGCTCGACGCATAGTCGATCGCAGCTCGATGCAGCGTCGTCCTCAGTTCGACGTAACGTCGACTTCAGCTCGACGTTTTGGCATGATTCTCTCTGCATCCTTAATCACTCTCTGATCGACGGATAGTCGAGCTCAGATCGACGACTTATGATGAATTCAATGTTTTGGAGTCTCCCGTCGGTTGTCATTTGAAATTCAAATTAAAGATCATCAAAGCAGTTATTACAAGAGATCCCCTGGCCGTTTCAAGACTTAATTGGTCCATATCTCAAGGAATTTTCTTTGGAAATCAATTAAGGCACTTCCTTCCAAGGCATGGACAGTTAAGGAATGCATTGAATGCCCTGCCAACGGCTATCTATCAGACAGTAGTAATTCTATTACTTAGAGATTTTTGGAGAGAGATATACAGAGTTATTCAGATTTGTTACAGAGAACATTCTTCATCTTCTCTCTCTCACAGAATCTGCTGCAGAGAATTCAAAGAGAAGAACATCACTCAGAAAAAGATCATCATCAATTCTTTCTGATTCTCTTCTGCTCTGCAATCAACTCTTCTACAGACTGCCTTCTACCTTCAGACATCAAACACTCAGTGTCTGAGTTATCTATTGCTGAAGAAGGACAAGCAGTGAAGAGCCTGTCACCCTTGTGCAAAGCTTCTTCTACCTGAACTCATCTACATCTCAGGGGGAGCCTTGACATCATCAAAATCCACAAGCTTCTCTTTGATAGTTGACAGAGAAGCATACTCATCCTTTCTTTACCTTATTCCATCTGTACAGGGTTTTAACTCCCTTCAAAAGTTACACTTTTGGTTAGCTGAGACCTTGTCAAAATCAGTGGTGGCAAGACACCTGATCAAAAAATCTGGTGGTGCCCAGGACACCTGATCAATCATCCTGCAGTGGATTCCTATCAAAGGGTGATAGAAGAGTGGACTACCCAAGTTTGGGGAACCACTATAATTTCCTTGTGTCTTCTGTGGTTTATGTTTACTTCTTGCTGTGTGCTGTGTGCTGTTTGCTTTATCACATATTTAACCATTGCATAACTCACTTTCTACACTAAGTAAATCAAAAGTTTTAAATACATCAATCTATTTGAACTTACTCTATTCACCCCCCCCTCTAGAGGTAGATAGATCTTATCACCTAACTTTCAGACCCTCCTCAGTGGGAGGAAAGAACCGTTGTTTGAAGTCATCAAGATCATCGACATCTATAATAGTTTTCTTGAAGATTGTCGCCTTAAACACCACAGTGTGGTTTGCGAGCGTGCGCATCCTCGGCGAAAACCAAGTTGAAATCTTGATTGCTAGTATCAAGTATCAGATGAGCGAGAAGGAACGAGCAAGCGACGGTAGGTTCCGCAAAAATAGCATCGTTCTGACCCCCCCCCCCCTCTTATTTATAGAAAATAGTATGGGGGAGGGGTACGCGCCTTCACAACTATGATGGGTACATCGCGGGTCACTCATCCCTAGGATAACTCGACATTTGCATTTGCCACAACTCATATACTCGCCAGCAACGCAAAAAAAGACTGACGACATTAGACAAATATAGCAACATGTACAAGCATATACTCGCAAACACAGATATAGCGTGCAGATCATTATCACAAGTCGCAGAATAAAAGCAACAGGAGCATCAAATTGAGAACTCGTAGAAGCATGCTTATTATCAATCCGACAGAAAGTCCGGGCAATTACTTATTACTAAAAAAAGAAAAAATCATTAAGGCCGAAATAGTGGAAGAAGTTCAAGGCATATGAAGGTTACCGGTGTTGGAACATGCGTTTCACGTCTCTTGTTTTGAGAATAACAAAGCTCTGGCACTTATCGCCACGCACTAGCGCTACCGCCGAGCGCTAGCATTGAATTAAACTGAATGAACTCTCGGGAACCTACCACGTGGCACTATTCTTGTCTGTGGTGCGCTAGAACTCTCAACGAGCGTCGAGACGATTCTCCGAGAAGATTGAACTACCGCCGGGCGATAGCTGGGTACCACGCCGCAGTATAATTAAAAAGAGGAAAAATATTTTTTTGGGATATTTTTCCAAATCTGCTGGACAGTTGTCACCTTCGCGCGCATCAACCTACCGTCGGGCGCTAGCTCTACCGTTGACAGTAACTTAATTTAAAATGACTATAAAAGCCTGCTAATCTTCAACTGATTAAGGAGCAAAAAAGGAAAGAGTTCTCACGGTATTAGGAAATACCAAATATATCATGATTTGATTGAGAAATCAGTAGGTGCATCAAATATCAATAAGAAGGCAAGGATATATTTTGTTTTCATGAGGAATAACCTATTTCTATGGATGAAGGCAAAATTCACGAAATTAAAAAGAAGAAAAGGATGGATTTTGTTCACTGTGAGCTACTGTCGAAGCTACCGCCACGCAGTAGCTTCCTGCACATCTCTCTCTATTTAAAACAACCCAAAATTGAGTTTGTGGCGACAGTTTTTCCCGAAATATGAAAGTGGAGTTTCCCATAGCCATCTAAAGGCCAACTCATTAAGGAGGAGATTTCTTCGGAGGAGATATAAAGGAATTCATGTGCAAGGATTGAAGGCTACCAACATGATGATTAAGAAGCTTTTGTCTGAATATTCACGTGAAGGCTTCTTGCTACGAAAAACTCTCATCAAGCGCACACCTTCACAGATCTGAAGCACATCGAAGGGAAAGACTCTCAAGCCACAAAGATCGAACCATTGCAAGCAAATTGTACAACCCTGTATTTGTCGAGTGGAACCTTCGACACAGGTAGGCCAAATCAGGCGGGTGAAACAGGCGGGAAGGCTCCCACACAAGAGTAGGTGAGTCGGGAGGGCAAACCCGCACTCGACCAGACAACTCCAAAGCCTTTCGCCAGGGTAGGCGGAAAGGATTTCATCTGGATAAGAGGAAAGCCCACAGAGATAGTGAGAGGGATCCTCTAGCTTTGAGTGAAGCTTATTTTGTCGACGCCTTCCATTCTGACATTGAGTGAAGCTTCTTCTGTCGACGCCATTCGCTCTTGGCATTGAGTAAAGCTTATTCTGTTGACGCCTTCCCCTCTCAACGTTGAGTGAAACATATTCTGTCGATGCCTTACCCTCTTGGTGTTGAGTGAAGCATATTCCGCCAACGTCTTCCTCCCTTGGTGTTGAGTGAAGCTTGCTCTGTTGATGCCTTCTAATCTTGGCTCAGGAAGGTGAGCGAGACCCTTCCCGAACAACATTTTCGCAAGGGGCAAAAGGGCTCCCGCCCACAATAGGTAGGGTGGCTCTTGCCCGAAGAAGGCGCAAAAAGTATCGTCCAGTGGGGCCCATAGGTAAAATTACCTGGATGCCCTTATAAGACTGTAAATAGCCTTCTAGAACAGCGGAGTTTGGTTGTTGGCAGACCACTTTTGGCTGCACAGTTATTTATAATAGAGGAGCTATGTTATTAGCAGACCAACTTTTTGGAATCTATAAATAAACCCACAGGGTATCTCAGAAGGCAAGCTTTCTCATTTCCTCAAGTCTTTAGGTGCTTTCAGAGGTATCCCTAGCTCAACACTGGTAAGGAGGGGAAGCGCTCTGAGATCTTCTAAATTAGTGGAGGAACCTCCGTGTTGTAGCCCAGGGTCAGTTCATTAGTTTTAGCAATTGGTAAAGAGCCTAAGTCTGGGAGAAGTATGTGTAAGCTACACCCCAGGATCCGGACTCTCATTGGGATGAGTTTTTGGCTCCAACACAAATCGTCATCAACATCAAAATTTCTAGTTAGAGGGGAGTTTTCTCTTATTCTTGTATTTTACTTTAAACTCTTTTTATTGTCTAGTTGTTTGTGTGAGGGAAATCGACTGGAGGGTCATCGAAATCCAGGAAGGGTTTTGTGAGAAATCGTCCCGGCAAGGGACGTCTAGATCCGGGGATCCAGTGTGAGGAAAATTGACAGGTGAATGGTTCGATATAGAAAACCAAAAGAGATTCAACTTTCACCGCCTCCCATCTCCAGCATCATGGAGATCAAGAACTTGTAATTATAAAATGTCTTTGATTCTGTTTGAATAAAATTATTTGTTGTTCTTAATTCTGCATGTAACGTCATGGGTGTTAGCATGTGGATCTCTGAAGGGTGGATACTCCTCCAAGGAGAAATTTGCCCCGAAAAATGAGATTTGTGACCTACCGCCACGCACTAGCAAGCTAGCGCCCCGAAGTAGCTTTCAGAATAAATTTTTCTGGACCAAAATAATTTGAATTTTTATTTAACCCATAAAACCTTATTCACCCCCCCCCCCCTCTAAGGTTGGCTACACTATCCTACAAGTGGTATCAGCGGCAGGTTATTCCAAAATGGTTTCACCATCAGGAATAATGGTCAACCTCGATCTCGAATCGACTACTTGGATGATACTTTGTACATTGAAAATTCTCTAGCACCACCTATGTTTATAGGTTTGAATTATAACGGGGGCAAAATATTGATGGGAAATTTTTTAAAATCATTAGACATAGAAACACGTAATATTACAATTAAGAATCCCCCAAGCACTCTAAGTAAAAATGAAATGTTTTAAAATGCTAAATCAATGAATAGTTTATTTTGCGCTTGATAAATAAAATTTTAAACTTATTTATACTTTACCTACCGCTTATGAAATTTGGAGTTTTCTTGAATATACTTATGATTTCCCTTCTATAGGTAAGGAGTGCATGCCAAGAGGAAAGAAAAAAGGGAACATTTCAATCCGAAGGGAGGATGAAAATATATCGTTGGATGAGAAAAGTCAAGAGGAAGATGACAATGGAACCTTGTGCTCAAATCATGCCTCGTCCAAGAGCATTGTAAGAAAATCAAATTCCGTTCTTATTTGTAATTTCATTTCTACATTGTATGTGCTAGATACGATTAAATGTAGAATTAAGAAATTGAAAAATATTATTTCAGAATTGCGTTTAAAAATAAAAATTTAAAAGCTATGTGGTTGAAAATATTATACCTTGTTTATATTACAAAGAATTTAAAAATAAATTCAAGGTTTTTGAAAAAGAGCTAAATATTTCTAAAGAGCTTAATAACAAATTGATTAATGAAAATGTTATTTGGCCTAGTAAATTAGAATCATTAAAATTGTTTATTCAAAAAATTTCAAGTAATAAAAAATCTTTTATCTCTAGTTTATTTTCAAAACTATATGTGACTTCTATTAAAATGTTAAATCATATTAAATATACATATAGTATATTATTTAATTTTAAAAATATGATAAATCTCAATCACTATTTAACTGCTCCCAATATAAGTTTAAATGTTCACAAATTTCCTACAAATAATAATTTTGAAAATCATTTTTGAAATTTGAAATATAATGATATTAAATATCCAATGTATGAATGAAGACTCAAAGTTAAAAATGACACACATATTCCACTCGAAAGGGCACATTCATTATTATCTCCCCATGGTTTATCACTCTATGTTTGGGTACCCAAAGGGACTGCAACACTTGGCTTCTTTTGAATACCTAAATATCTTATCTATTAATATCCACCTATTGCGTGAAGTAGAAAATAATCAAAATAAAATTACTCAATAATCTATTTCACGATGTGCATAATGTTCTTTCTATTTGTATTGTGTTTTTTGCATTTTGTTTTTGCTTTTGTATTTTTCTCAAGTCAACATGTCATGAACACTTTAGATATATTTTGCTATATGACTATCTCATACTAAGATTATTGATAAATCAATCTAACTGAATAAATGGGAATAAAAGTCATATCATTGATAAGTGGCCAGAATTTACCTGGTACACCTTCTGAGCATTTCCTTGGCACTCAATATCCTCCTTCAACTAAAGTGCAATTCTCGGTTCTATAGTCACTCCTAGATGGAACTCGTAGTATTGAGATTGGTCCCCTATTCTGGGGAGCGGCTTTGGCCAAAATAAGACAATTGTCTTGAATCGCAAAGAGCACATTTGCCCTCGAAGTATTTAGTACGGCGTACTCCTAGTATTGTGGAGGTCACCTCTTTCGACAAGTGTCCTCCTAGCGAGTGTTGCCTCACCAAAAGTTGACTTGTCGAATGTTGCCTCAGTGAAAGGCTTCATGATGGTCTCTTCCTCTCTTGGGAGTCAATGGCGGCTCATGCGCCATCCTCGTCTTGCTTCCCTCAAATTATTGGCAGTGAACTTCGATGGTCGTATCTACCGTGATTTGGGACTCAACACAGCGAACGAGATCTGGGTAACTTGGCATCATTTCCTGTATTAGTGTTAAGAAGAAACTGTTAGAGCAAAGACCTCTAAGAAAACTCATCTTAGGAACTCAAGATCCACACTAAGTATCTACTGTGCCTTAAAGTTGAAGTGGAAAAAACTCCTTCAATGTCTCTACCTCATTCTGATGAATCCCGAATAGATGGGATAGGTCTTGAGCGATCCGACGATTTGTAATAAACTGGTGCGTGAATAGTTGGCTCATCTCATTGAAGTTGTCTATTTCTCCCTCACGCAAGGAGTGATACCAGGCGTGGGCCTAGCCCTTCAGCCTTGCCAGCAAGATTTGATAGAGAAGTGAATCTGGGGCATTGTAGATCCTCATGATGGTAGTGCAGTAATTTATGTGCGCAAATGATTCTTCGGTTCTTTCATAGTTTTTGAAGCTAGGTAACCTAAATCCGTAGGGAATCTGATACCCCAAGATCCTCATTGAGAGTAGCAATCCCCGATTGACTATGCACTAGTGAAGTGCCTCTCGCCTCCGCCTTTCCCCAAATTCTTCGATCATATTGTGCACCCGTTCATAGGTGAGCCCCTCCTCTGGCATTTCACGCCCCCATTCACCCAAGAGGAGATAACCTCCTCTTCCTTCAAGAGCCCTCTCAAGCAGCATCGAAAGTTCAGAGTTGGCCGCATCAGATAATTCTTCCTACAAGGTGCCACCCTTATGCGCGACTCCTCAAGAGACGATGATGTTCCGAATCGGAATATGGACAGGGGTAGGAACAGAATCCTAAGAGGGATCCAAGGCAGGAGCGGGAAATGGGAGCTTGTTCGGGGCCTTCCCATCTACCAAGTTCCTCAAGACAGCGAGCACCACCCCTTAACACACCTCCATCAAATGCAAGCATTCCTCCATCATCACTGTAGGCACAATGAATACATCCCCCAACGACGACATAAACGAGCTGGCATGCGCTTTCTCTGCTTGAACTTCTAAAGACACCACATTCATCCTTGTCATTACTTTCAAATCTCAGGATAAAGTGCTTTAGAGTTCATTGGGAACTATTTTCCATAGGTAGCGCCAAACTATTATGGGTCGCTCAGCGCTTCCCTTATTCGATTAAACTAGACCGCCTTAGCTTGAGATGACCACGAACGTGCAAACAATCATAAGAAAAACTATAGGGCCTTGCTCGGCACAAGACAATCCACTAGAACTTGCTTAATTACAGAAGGTTGTTTTCCATAGGGTGACATGACACCGCTTGTTATTGATATTTTAATAAGCCCTTAGAACACTTGAGAGCTAAGCATGATGAAGCATGCTCACGTGCTGGAGCTCCGAGGGAGATATCTCCAGAGAACTTATACTTCAACTTGGATCTTCAAGAAGTCTTCTAAGGAGAGTTCGAAGTCGAAGAAGATATTCAAAGGGGATTCACTAGAACACCTCCAAAGCTCTTTCTGGGCCAAAGGGAAAAATGTCTTTAAATGAGGGCTTGGATTCCTTTTTATAGCTTTTGAGGAGGGTGTTTCATTAATTATGCCATGCTGTCTCTAGACGGATGAATAGGAGTGCTTAGTTTGGTTCACACGAATTGCCACTTTTGAATAAATGATGGGCCTACCCCTCGGGCAGCTCAGGCGGTGGCGACAACGATGACAGTGACGACGACTGCAACGGCCACTGCCCGCAGAGGTCCCTTGAATATCACAATCGTGCGGCACACAAAGGCATCGTAGTGCTAGAACCTGGCTAGTGTCACGCATGCGCGTTGTTGGTATTACTTGGTGATCTGGAAGTGATCAAACATGTGACCTCACTGCCAACGCAATATGAGCATATGGGGTCACACATAAGAACATTGGAGAAGTTGGTAAGGTTTGTGTTGGCTTTGCTCATATGTGATATGAGTGAAGCACCAAGCCTATGACGTTCTGGGTGTGAAAGATTTTCATTTCGGGACCTATGTTATGAATATGGGTCATTAGGTAAATTGTTGGAAGATTCTAAGGGAAATTCATCGAGAATGGCTGAGAGGTTTCGACGAATAGTTTGAATTCATCGAGTATCGTCGTGATATCTCAACGCTTGTCTCAGATTCGTCGAGTATCATCATGACATCTCAATGCTTCTGTCTCAGATTCGTCGAGTATCGTCATGACAGATTCGACGAGTTAGACCCTGATTCGTTATATATCGCCTTAATGCTTAGACGCTTTGCCTTCTCGATTCGTCGAGTATATCCGTGTTATCTTGATGAATATCTTTTGATTCATCGAATATTGACGTGATACTCGACGAATTCTGTTTCGTCCGGTTTATTTTCTTTAAGTCTGGTTCAGCTGGTCTGTGGGTATCGTTTGGTTCGACTTTCTGTATACATAGGATTTGTACAGTAAGTCAAAAAGTAAATGTTCATTCTCCCGGCCTAATGGAGCGACGGCTTCTTCCTCCCGACGATGACAGAATTGTTCCGCCAGTTCGTGGAAACCGCTCTCTACTGCCGACCATCTACCGTCATCGGAAAGGGTTTCCTGAGCGTCGGATTCGTCACCGCCACCTCTCCTTGAACGGATCTAGTAGTCCGTGGAGACATTGAGGGCAAACCTACTTCCGACCTAGATCTTGTGTGATAAGAGTCTAGGGTTCTCCGTGCTCGTATGGATATTCGTAGAGGCGTGGACACTATTCGACGCTCGGAACTCCAGTCGTTGTCGTTCGTTTGAATCGTTCAGAGCACCTTGGTTGAGTATTGACTCAATCCCTCAAAAGTAATTTTATTTCACCGCATTTACTTCTTGATTAATGTTCATCGCTAGATCCGAACTCTTTTGGGTTTTCTTGTTCCTTATTTCGGCTGCGTGCACAAGTGTTGTGTCATCATAGCAAAACCCAACACGCACAACAACATAGATGTCGCTCAAGCGCATGACACTTGAGGTGCCTCTCGGGCGCACAGTACCGCGCGAGAACGCCCCCACCCCCACACTGCAGGTGTTTGAACTTATGAAGCCACCTAATTCGTTGTACAAGTGCTCCTTTTTCCATAGATATCAGTCCTTAGGATAATGTGCTACAGTGCTTATTGAGACTATCTCCCATAGACGACGCCAAAATTTTGTTGTTCGCCCAACGCATCCCCGGTCTAGTCAAAATGGACCGCCTTAGCTTGAGACGGTACTGAACGTGAAATAGTCAGGAGATATTAGAAAACAATGCACAAAATGTTTACGTGGAAAAACTTATAAAGGGAAAAAAACACATGGCCTTGCCCAACATAGGACAATCTACTAGAACTTGCTTGGTTACAAAAGGTTGTTTTTGAGGGTGACAGACCACCGCATATTACAGATATTTTAATAAGTCCCTGGAGAACTTGAGAGGCGGGCGTGGTGAAGCATGCTCCAGAGCTGGAGCACCGAGGGAGGCATCGTCGAAGAACTTGGATCTTCTAGAAGTCTTCAGAGGAGAGCTCAAATGTCAAAGGAGAGCCCAAATGCCAAAGGAGATCTTCAAAGGGGCTTCGACGAAAAACCTCCAGAGCTCTTCAATGGGCAGATGGAAAAATGTCTTCAGATTAGGACCTGACCCCCTTTATAGATTTTGAGGAGGGTGTTCTAGTAATTGGGTCATGCTAGCTCTTGGACGGGTGAATGTGAGTGCTTGGTTTGGATCACGCGGATTGCCACTTTCAAATAAATGACCTGGAGTGTCGTGCGGGCACGCGACACCTGGGGTGTCGCCCGAGCCCGCGCCAACTGGGGTGCCTCCCAGGCCCGCGCCACCTGGGATCACTCAGTGCTTCCCCGGTCTGATCAAATTAGACTGCCTTAGCATGAGACGACACTAAATGCACAAACAATTAAGATAGAGATCAAACAACAATGCACACAATTTTTACATGAAAAGACCCTTGAAGGAAAAAAATCACTCGGTCTTGCCAAGCACGGGACAATCCACCAGAACTTGCTTGGTTACATAAGGTTGTTTTCCAAGGGTGACAGGTTACCGCTCGTTATAAATATTTTAATAAGTCCTTGGAGCACTTAAGAGCTGAGCATGGTGAAGAATGCTCAGGAGTTGGAACACCGATGGAGACGGCGCCAGAGAACTTGGACTTCAACATGGATCTTCAAGAAGTTTTCGAAGGAGAGATCAAATGTTGAAGGTGATCTTCAAGTGGGCTTCATCAAAAAACATCCAGAGCTCTTCATGGGCCAGATAAAAAATGTATTTAAATGTGGGCTCGGACCCCATTTTATAACTTTTGAGGAGGGCGTTCATGTAATTACACCATGATGGTTCTTGGACAGGCAAATACGAGTACTTGGTTCAGATCATGTCGATTGACACTTTCAAAGAAATGATGGGGCTACACCCTGGGCGACGGTGATTGTGGCAATGGTAGCGACAACGGCTGTAACCCCCCCCCCCCCCCCCCGAGTGTCGCCATCGCGCGACACCCGAAGGCACCGCGGTGCTACAACACAGAGAATGTCGCGCAGGCATGTGACTCTTGGGGTGTCGCTCGGGTGCATGGCACTGGGGTGTTGTTTGGGCGCGCTGTATCGCGAGTGCTGCGCGGGAACTCCCCTCCCCTCGGACGGGGATGCTTGAACTTCTGAAGCCACCTCATTCATCGTGCAAGTTCTCCTTTTTACCATTGATGTCAATCATTAGATAAAGTGTTTCATGGCTTACTGGAAAATCTTTCCCACAGAAGACACTAAATTGTCGCGGGTCACTCAACGCTTTTCCGATCCAGTCAAACTGAACCGCCTTAGCTCAAGAAGACGATGAACGCCCAAACAGTCAAAAAGAGAGATCAGACAACAATGCACACGATTTTTTCGTGGAAAAAACCTGTAAAGAGGAAAAAAAACCTCGGGGCCTTTCCCAGTACAGGATAATCCACTAGAACTTGCTTGGTTACAGAAGGTTTTTTTTCGAGATTGACGGACCACTGCTCATTACAAAGATTTTAATAATTCCTTGCAACCCTTGAGAGCCGAGTATGGTGAAGCGTGCAAGGGAGTTGGAGCACCGAGGGAGACAACGCAGAAGATCTTGGACTTAGCCTTGGATCTTCAAGGAGTCTTCGAAGGAGAGCTCGAACGCCAAAGTTGATCTTCAACGGGGCTTCGCCGAAAAACTTCGAGAGCTCTCCATGTGGCAGATGGAAAAATATCTTCAGATGAGAGGCTGACCATTTTTTTATACCTTTTGAGCAGAGCATTCCACATATTGCATCATGCTAGTTCTTGGACAGGCAAATGGGAGTGCTTGGTTCTGATCACGCGGATTGACACTTCGAAAAAATGATAGGGTTACCCCTCAGGCAGCTCGTGCTGCGGCGGGGTTGACAGCGGCAGCCGCCACCTGCAACACCCAATCCCCCCCCCCCCCCACCCAAACGAACGGTTCCTCGTGTGCCTCACGTGGCATGGCGCGATCGTGCGAGACCACAGGTGCCCACGATTTTGCGACCGAGGTTATACGCACGCGCCAGATCATGGATTGCGGGCGGCTCAATTTTTCATGCCGGTCCATTTGTTTCCCCACAATATACCGGTCTATTTTAGGGGAATCCAACACTTGGTATTCGTTCTTCTGAAGTGTTAACGGTAACTACGTCCTAATATATTTTAGTGTCAACATAATTAATTATAAATTATGATATTATTAACGGAAAATAATAATATTAATATTTCAAAGAGGGCAACGGTAGCTCAAGTTCTCATACGACAGTCCGCTTGCCTTTTTTTCTTCTCCTTTGTTACGAGCAGCAGCTGCCGGAACCCTTGGCCATTGTTTAGGAAGGAGACGACCGATCAGCCGAGTTCTTCTTTCAGAAATCCAAAGTTTCTAGACATCGGGTAATTTTCCTTGCACAATATCCTTAATATAAAGCAAACCCGCCGCCGGATCGCTGCTACAGCTAACCGTATCTTGCTTCTTTGGCAGATTTCTACCGGACAGTTGGAAAACCCCCTTCATTCACCATTTATCAGAAGAATGACCTCTTCTGGTGATATGGATTGTACACAAACCCACCTTACCTCTGGCTTAAGAGAAGCTCAGCCCCCCACCAATTCTACAGGCCATTTTGAAAACCCTGTCCATTTGCCATCTTATGGTGATATCGATATAGAAACTCCGTCGCCCACCTCCGGTGTAAAAGAAACTCTGCCCCCCACCCATTTCTCTGATCACATATCAACCTCCAATCAACCTCCTGCAAATGAACCTATTCCCCCCTCATCCTCTCCATTTCCACCAGATTCAGATCCCTGCTGGACACAAGCCATTTTCCACCGCTCCAATTCCTTCAAGGACAGGAACATAAAACAGGCCCAAAACCATGATTTGGCCAATGAAAAAAAAAATATATGGTTGACGCTCAGTTCTTACCCCCCCGCCCTTATATGTTGTCTCCTCCTCCTCTTTTTATACGTTCTCCTCGCCATTCTCATCCATGCACTCAATCCCAAAGGATTTTCAGGATTTGTGACACATCCCATTGTAGACACGTTGTACTTCCATGTCGTCTCTGTTTGCACCGCCGGGTACGGCGATATAGTTCCACTCACCTCTTCGACAAAAATCATGTCTTGCCTTTTTGCACTTATTGGGGTCGGCATTATCAACACGTTGTTCTCCTCCTTCATTTCCCTCATACTTGACCTACAAAAACGTCTTCTCCGTGATTATGGAGTCCATCGTGTGGCAGCATATGCATTTGATTTTAAAACCGGGCAAATGAAGATCCATGCATATGTTGGCTTCATCTTTATAATATTCACTGTTCTTGTTGCATTAGGGGTTGTCGGAATACAATTCTTGGAGAAATTAAAATTGATCGATTCTCTTTATTTGGCTATTATGTCGGTAACCACAATGGGCTATGGTGATTTTTCATTCAAAAACATTTCTGGGAGAATTTTTGCTATCATTTGGTTGCCATTTTCTACATTCCTAGTTGGGGTCACATATTTAGTTATAGTGCCAACCATAATTAAAAGGCATAACCAACAATCTGTATTGCAAAGGCCCTTTGCACTTAGAGATTTCACTTTGGTCGGCATGAACCATGAAGGACACGTCAGGTACTTTTTTCATGTTTATCTTCTATTTTTTTTATTAATTTTCTTGAACTTGTTAGATGTTTGCATGTAGAATCTTTTATTTTTCTTTTGTTTATTTTAAATTTTGTGCACGATGCATTTTTGTATATTTATTTACTTTTTAAAGAAGATTTTGCATTATATTTATTTTATCAATAAGTAAAATTCTATTATATTTTGAAATATTATTAATTGTGGTTTAATGTTAGAGTGTTTCTTCACATGAAAACTTTTGAAAGCTTCTCCAAATAGAATTCTCTTACAAATATTTTTCTATTCAGGAACTTTGTAATCCTTCTTACAAGCATTTCTCATCTAAATATATTTAAGCCAATACAAATAAAATTTAATTATGAAAAAACTATCATAAAGGACTTGTGGAGCTATGGGTGGTTCAATATACAACAATTGAATCATTTGTGGATTTTTAGCTTGATTTTGACGTATATCATGCAAGCTATCATGTCTACTGTTGTTGTAAGATTAGAGCCAAGAGCAAAGTTATACACCAAAATATTGTACGTCCATGTATGCATAGGTGCTTGAAATTACCATTGAAGACTAAGTAAACAATTGACACATTGCATGCCATTTCAAGGAAGGGTAATTTTGTCCCATTGTTGTCAGCAAAATTCAGTTCTTTGCATTTAGTAAGTTTGATCTTACGAGTGCTTGAGATTCAACTATTCAGTACATATTAATTTATAGCAACTATTCGACAAACAAAAGAAGGGACATGAAATGCCAACTCTTATGAAGAAGATACCTCATGCTTCATGGAAGGAGATGTGTCATCCCCCACAAGAAAGATGGGGAAACACGCATGAGATGCTACTCTATATCAATAGTATGTAATTGAATAGAAAGATCTTGTTGAATCTTCTCTACTTTAAGATCTCTATAGATCCTTGCAAAAACTTTGACTTTTAAGCTTTATGTACCTTTAGAGTTAAACTTCTATCTTTATTGATGAAGTATCAATACAAGAAATTTCTGTTTTGCTAGAATACTTGATTTAATTGTACCTCGATCCCTTTCACACTGAATGAGCCTTGAGTGCCTTTGTTAAATGTGCTATCAAAAAATCTGCCAAGATATACTGATTAAAATAATGATGCCTAGTAGTTACTACCTTGTAAAATTATAGTACATTGGCCCCAACTAATTAGTTTACTTGTTATCAAATGTTATCTATTTTAGTACATTGGCATAGTGCGTCATATATCATATAATGGAATGCCTCCATTGACCACAGAGCAATGAAGAATTAACCTTACAGTTTTTTTTTTCATTTTCTTATTTTCATTGTTGGAGTTTCTTTCTCACTCGAAACAAGATCCTATCTTTGATCTGTCCCAATCCACATCTCGTGCCTATATTTGCAAAATGGTAGCACCAGAAAAAACACCTCCAACATTTTTGGTGTTTCAAAAAGTTACAATCGAGCATGCCTATATATGCAACACCATATCATTGCCATCAACATCATATTCTTCATCTAGAGCGGCACAAAGCAGTTCTGCCCTAACAATCTACCATCCTTATTTCTTATAATTGCATCCCCTGAAAACAACACAAACTAACAACCTAGTCTGCTACCTACCTTCAGTTCCATCATAACCGTGTGTGACAATAATTATGTTCGCCTCAAAGTTTCCTACTTTAATATATCAATCCATCGGGTTGATCTTCAAAGACAACCATTTTTTCCTACCATCAAGATGGGCTTCGCCTTAATATTGCCTCCTCTTACATGGACTCTCTTCGTACAAGTAGCTTTCTTTTTTTGGTTCTTGTTCACCACATCCCTCGAGAGTTATTTTTTCTCATCGTCATATGTTGGCCACTCAAAGACCATTTTTTTAATCCATGCTTGCCATACTTTGTGTACCATTACAACCATTTTGCTCTTACTCGTCCAACCTAACGACATCAACTTCACTAGAAACTTGACACCACTACCCCCCCCCCCCCCCCAACAACAACACTAGGTTATAATTTAAACCCCATAACGTTTTGATGTCTTACTTGAGTTGACATTACACCACTCACAAGTATGGCCTCAATTTCAGATGTGCTGAAAAAAGCCACGACAACCGTCGTTGCAAGACCATCCCATTCCGCTTCTTAATCTCCTCGACGACAACCATTCCCATGCCAATGACCTACATTTATGATTTCTGTTTTCAATCTTGAATTAATACCTCCAACTTAGCCTAATAATGTAGTCTGAGATGAAGGTACTCGAATTAGACATTTGCCAAAACCATCCAAAATACAACCAATTTAGTTTACCAAGCTAATACATCATAATAACCATTGAGAGCAGCAACACAAATTAATTTACATAAAATCAGGCTCCCAGAAGAAAGAATGCAAATCTTGGTACCTCCAAGTATTTGTACGATGCATCAAATGCTGTGAATGATTTACCTTCTTTTAAATGCCTTTTAACACTAACCTTTTATATAAATACATTTGTGATGCGCTAGAACACCATCTTTGTTTAAACAATAAACAAAAGTTATTTTCACCACCTGACAATTCTTGGAGGCTTTAAATACTTAACTCCTCAACCGAGCATCCTAAATCTATCGTAACCAATTTGATGAACTAACCAATTGAACCAAAGAAGTACTCACCTTGAACTGACTAAAGCGAACCACATATGCCACAAATTGAATATAGAAACTTTTCAACTCAAAATTGGTAGTATTTTATTACAAGTCAAGGCATCATCCAATTACGTATGCTACACTTATAAAAGCCTTTCCAATCTTTTACCATTACTCTCATACACCACTTTAGCACCAAGGGTGATGAAATATCATTTTATGGTAATCTCTCAATAATTCAAACAATTGTCCTTGCCTTAGATTCAACATTTTTTTGCTGAAAAAGAACTAAGGCTCTAATGATTCATTAAAAGGTGTTGTCGCCAAATCTTAAGGCATAACCAAAGTTGACGACTACAAATCATGCACATATTAATTCTTCCTATGAGGCTTCAGCTACTTCCAAGCATAATCTATCACATTTTCATGTTGCATCATGTTGTGAGGCGCATGTTATATTAGTCTCACATCGTGTATCATTTCCTTATGATGTTTCTTAATAAGTATATATAGACAAGGAGACCTCTATGGAGGTACTTAGTTTTTTCCCCTCAATACGCGTAACATGGTATCAGAGCCTGTTTAGGGTTTCTGCTCAATCCCGTCGATCGCGTAATCCCGCCGCTCTCTCGCGTAATCCCGCCGCTCTCGCCTCGCCCTTGCGGCTCGATCCAGTCGCGCATCGCCCTTGCGGCTCAATCCCGTCGCCTAACTCCCGCCTGCTGCACGCCGAAAGGGACGGAGGCATGGTCGATCGTTGATGCCGCCGATCGCTGCCTGCCGCCGTTCCGTTTTACTGCCGTAGATCGTTCCGTCGATGGTGCGCACCTGTTCCTGCTGTTCCGTCGACTGTGATGCCATCGTTGATGCCGACAGTGATGCCGATCTTTCCGTGATGCAGTCGTTCCTACTGTTGCAGTCAATCGCGATGCCGATTGTTCCCACTGCCTACTGTTGCTGTTTCTGCGGCTCCTTCTAGTGCCAGCCAACTGCTTCCTGCGTGTACCGGCTGCTTCCTCGTGCTAGCATCTGTCGCTGCCTCTACCGGTTCCTTCTCCCAATTTCCTTCTCCGATTTTCTCTACCATTGAATTTGGTCATGGGTTCCCCTGTGACAAGTACCACTCAGTCGTCGGTTCCTCAAACGACCGTTCCCTAAGGGGATTCTACTAATACCTTTCCTCCCAACGCGAGGCTTGCTACTACCATCCTTACCTCCTCCAATCTCCAACTATGGAAGAAGGGGGTTACTATGTCTCTGTCAGGTATCCGACGCACACACCACCTTACTCGACTTCCAACTCATGCTGTGGGAAGTACATAATACGATGATTGGTATAGTGATGATTGCCGCATCTTTGCTCTTCTCCTGAGTTCCATGGACCCATCTGTCCAGCAAATGTGCAAGAACTGCGATAGCACCAAAGAAATCTGGGATACCCTACACATGATGTTCTCTCAAGCGAACAACCTCTCTCGTCTTGGTGAACTCTTCCCAAAAATAGCCGAGCTGAGGCAAGGGGCGCGCCCTATTACCGAGTACTTCGCCGAATGGAAGGTTCTAGCTGATGAGATCTTGGATCTGTGGGAGATACCCTCTACCAGGGAAGAGCATCAGGCCCAACGTGAACACCTCGTACTCCTTTGGCTTTTAAATGGATTGGACCCACACTACTCAACAACAAAGACTGAAATGCTGGCGAGTCCTACGACCCTACAAACGGCTAGTGTGTACCATCGCCTTACTAAAGCTGGATCCATTGGTACTTCTTCCTCTGCTCTACATACTTCCTCTGCTTTACATACTTCCTCCGGAGAGTCGATGGCTCTTGCGTCTCGGGGTGGCAGGGGAACTGGTAGGGGGGCCGATCTGGGCGTGGTCGTGACACTGACACGAGACATTGTGCCCATTGCGGGCGTCGGGGACACACAAAGGATACATGTTGGTTGATTTATGGGAAGCCAGACTGGGCCTCCAAACCTTTTGCTCCATCTCGGTCGGCGCACCTGGCCGACGCCACTTCTATCTCTCCGGGTCCAATAACTGTTGAAATATCTGAGGATGAGTACCGTCGACTGCAGGCTCTCCAGATTGACTCCCTGACTCATAGTGCTGCTGTGGCTCAGACCATTCAGCCTGTTTGTACCTCACAGCTTCCGGTCCAGTGGTTGGCTGATTCTGGCGCTTCTGATCACCTGACTAGTTCCTCAGGTATCTTACACTCATACAAACCCCATAGTGGAGCTTCAATTACAGTTGCGGATGGCTCCTCTGTTCCTATTGTTGATTTTGGTAGTTGCAGTGTAACCCCTGACATGACACTCTCCTCTGTGGCTCATGTCCCTCAATCTGCTTACAATCTCTTATCTATTAGTAAGCTTACAAATGATTTGAATTGTATTGCTATTTTCACATCTTCTGGTTGCATTTTTCAGGAACAGTCGACGAGCCGTATTATTGGTAGAGGAAAGCTGCGTGGTGGCGTCTATGTGCTGGATGAAGTCTCCCACCTTGCTTGTTCTGCTGCCTCCACAAAATTCTTGGATCTTCATTATCGTCATGGTCATCCATCTATGCAGGTCATGAGCCGTCTGTATCCTGAGTTTGGGAAAGTCTCCCATCTTAATTGTAAGTCTTGTTTGTTTGCTAAACTCCACAGAGTTAGTTATAGTCCTCGTCTTGATGTTCGTGCCTCTGCACCTTTTGATTTACTTCATTCAGATGTTTGGGGGCCGTGTCCTGTCCCTACGTTAGGACACAAATATTATGTCACTTTTATCGATGATTTTTCTCGTATGACTTGGGTATATTTAATGAAAAATCGTTCTGAGTTGCCTTCTATTTTTCAAAAATTTTGGAATGCAATATTTACTCAATTTTCTATTCGTATCAAATGTCTTCGTACTGATAATGGCCGAGAATACTTGTCTCAGTCTATGTTTAATTTTCTCTTAGAGAAAGGCATTCTACACCAAACTAGTTGCCCAGATACCCCTCAACAAAACGGTGTTGCCGAGCGAAAAATCGACATCTCCTTGAAGTCACCCGGGCCATCCTTCACCACAAGCACGTACCCAAACACTTCTGGGGTGATGCAGTCCTTACTGCTGCACATCTTATTAATCATCTTCCCACTCACATCCTTCAGGGGGAGACACCATATCACACTCTGTATCCTGAACATGATGGCTCCCGCCTCCCTTTGCAGGTTTTTGGGTGTGTTTGTTATGTTCGGGATGCTCGTCCCTCTGTCTCCAAACTTGATCCCCGTGCTTTGAAATGTATCTTTCTCGGGTATTCTCGGACTACTAAAGGGTATCGGTGCTACTCTCCTGATCTCCGACGATACATTATTTCCTCCGATATTGTCTTCCTGGAGTCGGACAATTACCCCTTTCATGGATCACCCAGTCCTGACCCCTATCTTGATGCTCTTTTAGTCCCTCGGCATGAACATGCTATCATTTCGCCGACTGACCTGTTGACCCCCCTGTGGGGGCAAGTTTACTCTCGTCGCTCTTCTGATAGTACAGGGATGCCACCATCTCAGCCTACCTCTGTCTCAAATGATACAACGACTGTTCCTACGGAAGCACCTGCGAGTGTACCTACTACCCTCACGCCAGCCAGTCCAGATGTTCCTATTGCTGTCCGGAAAGGCAGTCGAACTTGTCGGGAGAATCCTCTTTATGTTAGCTCTTACAAGGGCTTGTATGCTTCTCATACGGCCCTGCACTCGACTCTGGATCGATATCGTCTTCCCTCTACGGTGGCAGAGGCCAAAGATCATCCTGGCTGGGCGGCAGCCATGCAGGAAGAATTGACAGCTCTTCAGCTCAACAACACCTGGGACCTGGTCCCCTTACCTGCCAGCAAGCGGGCGATTGGATGCAAATGGATCTATTCTGTAAAGGTGAATGCAGATGGTTCTCTTGACCGCTTGAAAGCTCGCTTGGTAGCCAAAGGCTATGCTCAGACTTATGGTGTGGATTATGATGAAACAATTGCACCAGTTGCCAAGATGTCCTCTCTTCGTATTCTTCTTTCTCTGGCCGCCTCCCGCCAGTGGGCCTTACACCAGTTGGATATCAAGAATGCTTTTCTTCACGGGCTCTTGGAGGAAGAGGTTTACATGGAGCAACCACCTGGGTTTGTTGCTGAGGGGGAGCGTAACAAGGTGTGTCGTCTCCTAGCGTCATTATATGGATTGAAACAATCCCCTCGGGCTTGGTTTGTCCGTTCTGAGTTGTGGTTACTCAGTTTGGACTTATCAAGAGTATTAAAGACTCGTCCCTCTTTTATCAGAACTCCTCGGCCGGTACTATTCTTCTACTGGTTTATGTCGACGATATTGTTATCACAGGCAGCAACGTTGAAGGGATATCAAATCTCAAAGCATTCTTACACTCCAATTTCCAAACAAAAGATCCGGGTCCTTTGCGGTATTTCCTTGGGATTGAGGTTACTCATGATGATCACTCTCTCTTTATTTGTCAACGGAAATATACTCTTGATCTTTTATCTGATCTTGGAATGTCTAACTGTGGCCATGTGGATTCCCCGCTTGAACCTGGGGAGAAGAGCCTTCATGCCGAAAGCAAAACTTTTGATTCACCCGAGAAGTACCGCAGGATAGTTGGAAAATTAAACTATCTTACCATGACTCGTCCGGACATTGCATGTGCAGTAAGTAAAGTCAGTCAGTTCATGGCTGCTCCAACAGTGCTCAATGGGATTCTGTTCTTCGGATTGTCAGATACGTGAAGAAAGATCCAGGTCTGGGAATCTCATACAAGGATAGAGGTCATTCCAATTTAGAGGCATACAATGACTCTGACTGGGCAAGATGCTTAGCTACTCGAAAATCAATCACGGGATTCACAGTCTTTATGGGTGGAAATCTTGTCTCCTGGAAGAGCAAGAAACAAACTACAGTTGCTAGATCTAGTGCTGAGGCTGAATATCGGGCTATGTCTCACACTGTTGCTGAGATCATGTGGGTAAGGCAAATCCTCTGTGAAATCGGGTACCCAGTTCAGGATCTCACTCCTCTATGGTGCGACAATCAAGCTGCAATCCAGATAGCCATCAATCCTGTGTTTCATGAACGCACAAAACACATAGAGGTCGACTGCCACTTTGTTAGGGAGAAGTACGAAGAAGGCCTTATTTTTCTTACTCATGTGAAGACCGGAGATCAAGTTGCAGATATTCTTACGAAAGGGGTTACGGGGACTAGAATGAACTTTATATGTAACAAGTTGGGTCTGAGAAGTTCCCACGATCCAATTTGAGGGGGGAGTGTTGTGAGGCGCATGTTATATTAGTCCCACATCGTGTATCATTTCCTTATGATGTTTCTTAATAAGTATATATAGACAAGGAGACCTCTATGGAGGTACTTAGTTTTTTCCCCTCAATACGCGTAACACATCATATTATAACGGAGTTAGAAAATAAGTATCATTGAAAACACAAAATCCATCTAAACTAAAAAATGCTCACAAAATTTTCTCAAACAATTTTAGGAGCATGTATTTGGCCTGTGTTAGAATCCTTTCCCTTCTTTCTATCTTTGGGGGAAGAGGTCCCTATCCAGTGAGTTCGAGTGTTTTATCCCTCATACATCGTTACTTATGCTATATAACTATCAGCATCAAGCTGGCCTAACTGAGATTGAAGATGGGGATAGGAGGATGTCATATCAGAAGTAATCATACACACACACCATGATCTACAAGCTACACTTTTCTACTCATTGTTCGATGCCAACAAGACGCACACCTAGCAACAAAAGCACATTAATATGCTCACATTGCCCCGGTATGCAGTTAAAAATAACTCGAAAGCCCATTTCGGTGTATACAAGAAAGAAATTTCTAGAGCCTGAAAAATCCAGGGAAGATATGAAAGCATTTGTTATTCCTTTTGGAAAGGAAACATAGCCCGGGAAGGGAGTAATTAGTTAATTTGGACTTTTGAGATGAAATGAGAACATTTATTCTAACTGGAGTTAGGAAGGGGGTACTAGTATTTATAAAAAGGGATGTAATAAGGCCATTTGTGCATAGTTTGGATCATATGTTTTATGTTTATTTGTCAGACATGAATCTATTCTTGGTTTGACTCATCGCTTTATTTCTTCCTCCATTATATGACTCTTACTCATCTTATAACCTAACATATTAAGGAGTTAGAGAAGATCACGACATTCATTTCTAGCCTCATCAAACATGCAATGAGCAACACAATTCTTTCGAACACCTTTTAGTGCAAAGGTTATGTGAATATCGATTGCCACTTCCATCTTTAACAATAGCGAGAATCAAATACTCAATTGTAAACCCCCAAAATGGAACCCACCACTCCCTTCAATTCTCACACTACCAAAAAAATCTCTGTTTTGAAGTAACCAACCCCATCAGTGGGATTACATGAGTGGAGAAACAACAATCAACTAAAATTCAATTAACCATGATTTATATGCATAACCTTGCACTGGTTTGTTGGATACTGTTAGATAACATAGAAAAGACAATTGTAAAGGCCCAATTATAGGCCCATTTTCTTCTTCTCCTTTAGTCCCACATCTCTTGTATAGAGTTGTTCTCCTTATCTCCACCTATATATTTGTATTCTCTCTTGTATTTTAATAATGAAGAAGTATATGCAAGGTTTGCCCATTCATTTCTACATGGTATCAGAGGAACCAGTTCTCAGCCTGCGGCTTTGCCTTTCTACCCGCCAGCTCGCCTAGCCTCTGCGGACTGCTCGCCTTCTTCCCGCCTACCCGCCTCCTTCCGGTCTGTGGCTCTATCCGCTCCGGTTGCGGCCTTCCTTCTCTTATCCCCATAGCATCTGCGGAATGCCCTCTTTGTTTCCGCTTCTCTTCTCCCTCTCCGTGGTTCCACCCTCCTCAGGCTTCTTATAACCATCTTCTCCTCTGACCCGTGGGGACCACCTCACCTTTCCGCTTCAGACTCTTATCCTGTCCGCTGCGAGCTCTTTTCCCTGCTGCCTCTTAATCGCCGCGGACTGCCTCTCCTCCTCGCTCGCTGCGATCTCTGCCTACCCGCTGTGACCTCTCCCTTGTCGCTGCGGGCTTGTCCCCTGCCTATCTGCGAGCGGTCTCCTCTTCTATCCGCCACGACCTCTCTCTCTCTCTACCTTCTACTGTTCACTTGACCGTGCGGCCTCCCTCTCCTGTCCGCATCTTGGTCGCGATCTGCTTGATTGCTGGTGTTCGGTATACCTGAGCGGCCTCCTGCTGCCATTCCTTATTCGCCGCAGACACCTGACCGTGCGAACTACCTCTCCTATCCGCACCTTGGTCGCAATTCGCTGGATTGATGGTGCCTGCGCGGCCTCCGTTCTCTTTTCTCGCCGCTCGAGTTCCCTACTCGCGGCCTCTACCCTATGCTTCCCTCCTCTAAGTCACGGAGTCTCTTGTTCTAACCGCTGCGACCTCGCCTCTTCTCGCTCCTCTTGGCCACTGGTGTTCGCACAGTGACCGTACGGATTATTTCTCTCTGAACCTGGTCGCGGCCTCCTGTTGCTCTTGCCGACCCGTGCAACCTCGTGCTTGGCAGCTTCTCCTCTGCTGCGGTCTCCGCATAGTGGTTGCGGCTTTCGGCTTCTCGACCGGCTTCTTGCCCAGCTTATTGCGTGGATTCTCCTCTGGTTCCTCTCTGTTGCCTACTCCTCTACTCCAGCTTCACGGAATGGATAGTTGCTCCTTTGGTTCCGTCGCCTCGCTCTTACAGGAAGGTCTATCGTGCCTCTCACACCGCTCTCACTGGATTGTCGACTCTGGTGCTATACACCATCTCTCTCCGCAGCAGCCGCCCAAATATTCAGATGCTACTTACCCCAAGCACATCATTGTGGCCAATGGTGACACGCTCCCGGTTTCTGGTGCTGCTAATCTGCCTCTTACCCCTTCCCTTTTCTTATCATCGGTTCTTCATGTCCCGGGATCTCCTTTTAACCTTTTGTCTGTTAGTCGTCTTACGCAAGACCTTGATTGTTATGTTACTTTCTCACGCTCTTCCTTTGTGGTGCAGGATTGACTGACACAGACTATACTTGGTAGAGGGCGACTGTCTAATGGGCTATATCTTCTCGACGTTTCTCCCACTGCTCTCACCTCTGCTCTCACCTCTGTGTCCACCACTGATTGGCATCAACGGCTTGGGCATGCCCCTCTTCCAATTCTCAAGAAAGCTCTTCCTATGGTTTCTCTCCAAGAGTTCTTTTATGAATCATGTATCTTCGCTAAACAACACCACGTCTCCTTTTCTCCTTCCTGTACTCGGAGCGAGTCTCCTTTATCACTCGTACATTCTGATATCTGGGGGCCTTATAAGGTCCCTAGTGTCCCAGGGCATTCTGTTACCTTCATAGATCATTACTCGCGGGTTACCTGGTTGTATTTACTTCGTGATCGTACCGAACTCACAATCACGTTCCGTGCGTTTCTCACAGAAATGCGCACCCAGTTTTCTACCTGTGTCAAAACTATTCGTACGGACAATGCTCGTGAATATACTGGTCGCACCTTCTCCAACCTGTGCGCTGAGTTCGGTATTATACATCAAACTTTGTGTGCTTATACGCCTCAACAAAATGGCATCGCTGAACAGAAAAATCGTCACCTCCTTGATGTGGCTCGCTCTCTCATGATCCAAATGCAGGTCCCTCCCCTCTACTGGAACTTTGCGGTCTCTACTGCTTGCCACCTCATCAATTGTATGCCTTCGTCGGTCCTTAACTTTGTGGCGCCCATTACTCTCATTTACCCGTCCATAACCCTTTTCCCACTCACGCCTCGTGTGTTTGGGTGTACCTGCTATGTCCACCACCTTGGTCCGTCCTATGATAAGCTCGCCCCTCGTGCTACCAAAGCTATGTTTGTTGGGTACTCCCGAACTCAGAAGGGGTATGTATGTTTTTCTCCTACCACTGGTAAAGTGGTTGTGTCTGCTGATATCTCATTTCATGAAAATCAACCATATCATACCAGTCCTTCTGATCCCCTTCTTCCTCCTCCGCTACCTCGACCCATCATACCCGTGACATCTCCACTTCCCATACATCTACCTACTACTCCTCCACCTCCACCACTTCTCCCTACTCCTCTGCTTCGGATTCCCACACCACCACTAGTGCCTTCCAAACCTCCTGTCATCCAAGTGTACACTCGTCGTCCTCCCCGTCCAGATGCCCTACAACAGCTTCCACCTACCGGTGTGCTCCTGCGGCCTGTTGATCTGACAACCTCTTCAACAGCACATCCAATGGACAATTATGTATCTCTGCATAGACTCTCTCCGCCCCTTCTTCACTTTGCTCTCTCTCTCCTCTGTCTCTATACCTAACTCTGTGCAGGAAGCCCTCCAGCATCCACGATGGCGTGCCGCCATGGACGAAGAAATGTCTGCTCTATGGGGTAATCGCACTGGAATCTTGTCTCTCTTCCTTCCGGTCACAGCTATGTTAGCTGCAAGTGGATCTTTACTATCAAACATGCTGCGGGTGGAACGGTTGATCGTTTAAAGGCTCGACTGGTGGCTCGGGGTTTTACCCAACAGTATGGTCTAGATTATGAGGAAACTTTTTCTCCAGTTGCCAAGTTGAATTCCGTTCGGGTCTTGCTTTCCTTAGCTATTCACCGCCGCTGGACTCTTCATCAACTTGATGTCAAGAATGCTTTCTTGAATGGGGATCTTCTTGAAACCGTTTGCATGCATCAACCACCCAGGTTTGAGACCACAGGGGAGTCTCGTGTATGCTTACTTTGCAAATCTATCTATGGTCTCAAACAGTCTCCCCGGACATGGTTTGGAAAATTCAGCAAGGCTGTTCGTGAGGTGGGCTTCAAACAGAGCTCTGCAGACTCCTCTCTCTTCACTCGTCACCAGTCAACTGGGACCATTATACTTCTGGTTTATGTAGATGATATTCTGATCACTGGTGATGACTCAGCCGGGATACAACATGTTAAGCAACATCTAAACTCTATCTTCCAAATCAAAGACCTGAGAAATCTTCGATACTTTCTGGGACTGGAGGTAGCTCGACGACCTGATGGCCTAGTCTTATCTCAGCGTAAGTATTGCATTGACCTTCTGCAAGATGCCGACCTCTCGGGATGTAAACCTGCGGATACCCCGATGGAAGTCAACCACATGCTGAGTGCTCAGGGATCTGAGGAGGACTCCCTTCTTCCAAATCCAGAATACTATCGTCGTCTAGTGGGTAAATTGATCTACCTAACTGTCACAAGACCATATATATTATTTGCGGTTAGTGTGGTGAGTCGGTTTATGCATATCCCACGAGTGTCTCACCTTCAGGCTGTGGAGCGCATTCTCAGGTATCTGAAGACCTCTCCTGGGCAAGGACTTGTGTACAAGCCATCCTCTTCTCTTTCTCTTATTGCATACTTAGATGCGGATTACGCGGGCTCGCTGGATGATCATCGATCTACAACTGGGTTCTGTACTTTGGAGGAAACCTTATCACATGGCGGAGTAAGAAACAGTCAGTTGTTGCTCGCTCGTCTGCTGAGGCTGAGTACCGTGCAATGGCGGCCGTTACTTCTGAACTAACTTGGCTGGGATGTCTCCTAAGATATTTGGGAGTTAAATTGTCCTCAGCTCCAACTTTGTTTTGTGACAGTCAAGCTGCTATTCACATTGCAAATAATCCGGTGTTCCATGAGCGGATTAAACATATTGAGATTGATTGTTACTTTGTTCGAGAGAAGGTTCAATCAAAGGAGTTGGTGCTTGATGTTCCCGCATCTGGGCAAGTTGCAGACATCTTCACCAAGGCTTTACCTCGCAAGTTGTATTACCATTTCTTGTCCAAGCTTGGTGCCTACGATTTGTACGCTCCAGCTTGCGGGGGAGTGTTACATAACATAGGAAAGATAATTGTAAATGCCCAATTATAGGCCCATTTTCTTCTTCTCCTTTAGTCCCACATCTCTTGTATAGAGTTGTTCTCCTTCTCTCCACCTATATATTTGTATTCTCTCTTGTATTTTAGTAATGAAGAAGTATATGCAAGGTTTGCCCATTCATTTCTACAGATACAACATACCAGTATGTATATCTTATGGAATATTTCCTCCCGCACAATAATAGTTTCCAAGCCAATGCTTAAAAGATTTTTGTGTTGTCCAACGGTTAGGTTCCATCGACTTTAACATTGACAAGTTTATTGAATTTGTCACCCATATTCTCAAGCTCACCATGAAATACTAAAGTTATTTCGTACACAGTCTACAACCATTCATCCTTGCATGAGTATGCTTCCTCAATCCACCCTCTTTTGCCAAATCCATGGGTAGACATATTCAGCACCACCGCCATTACCCCTTTACCATGCTAATCAAACACCACCACTCCTTTATTGCACTAACCAAACACCTTTGCCACTTAATATCTTACCACGACATTTTATCCTCTCCTTCTACTCTCCAATTCTCGATTACACGAACAACCTACCTCAATTTTCCTCTACTTACAACCACATACCATTTACAGTATCACAACGCCCACTCCACTCAAACATGTACTAACTACTATTTATTCAAGGGTGTATGGATATTCAAAGTAAGAGACTGTACCCTTTTCTTGATAATTGACACTAATTGTAGGAGAGACAAATAACTTATGCTTGAATGTTCTTTATGATCTCAAAATTGAGGAATCCATCCCATAAAGGATGGTCATGTTCAACTCACTCACGTCAGTCTATTACTATACTCTGTCGGTAGTATATTTGATCTTTCTTGGCTTTGCCTTGACCGCCACATTATTAGTTTTGATAGTGGAGTCAATAATGATTTTATCCATGATTTGACTACCACATTATAAATAACAACGGAGTCGCAATCCTAATCTACATTAGCCTAGGAAACGACAAACACTTACCAACTGGTGGACATTGTTGAAATCGTACAATTTTGTTCGGCCCATACACAATCACTACCAATGTATTGCTCATTCTCTTTTCCATTGATCACCCTTAGGAAAGCATGAAACCATATAATTAGAAAAACAAATGCTAACTAGTGCGCATAATTCATGACATTTGAGTCCAACTATATGTCTTACACTTTACGTTATGATTTCTCCTTGGCGTTCAATCAATGACATCACCATCCATTATCAAAATAATTAACACATTACTATGGTTTTTTTACTCCGCTGACCATTGATTGTCTCAACACTTTTCATTCCCCCTCCACACCAAGTTACAAAACATTCTAGGTCGCTTTCCATCCTGAGTTCAACTATAAGCTCAACACCAATCCATGAATTTGATCACAATATCCAATTGCCACTAGACATCAATCAAATATGTGACCGCACCAATAGATTCACTACAAAAAGAAGAGATTGATTGTCGTTTATGAAATGCTCCGGCCCACATTAATCAACCATATTAAAGCATATTTTTGAGCCTAGTCCTCTTGTTTAGAAGAATGATGGTAGCTGTTGATTCTGTATAGATTAATGTGCACTCGATCAGGTCACCACAAATATCTCTTCCCATCTTCAACACCACCGCCATTACCCCTTTACCATGCTAATCAAACACCACCACTCCTTTATTGCACTAACCAAACACCTTTACCACTTTATATCTTACCACGACATTTTATCCTCTCCATCCACTCTCCAATTCTCGATTACACGAACAACCTACCTCAATTTTCCTCTACTTACAACCACATACCATTTACACTCACAACGCTCACTCCACTCAAACATTTACTAACTACTATTTATTCAAGGGTGTATGGATATTCAAAGTAAGAGATTGTACCCTTTTCTTGATAATAGACACTAATTGTAGGAGAGACAAACAACTTATACTTGAATGTTCTTAATGATCTCAAAATTGAGGACTCCATCCCATAAAGGATGGTCATGTTCGACTCACTCACGTCAGTCTATTACTATACTCTTTCGGTAGTATATTTGATCCTTCTTAGCTTTGCCTTGACCACCACATTATTAGTATTGATAGTGGAGGAAATCATGATTTTATCCATGATTTGACTATCAAATTGTAAATTACAAGGAAGTCGCAATCCTAATCTACATTAACCTAGGAAACGACAAACACTTACCAACTTGTGGACATTGTTGAAATCATACAATTTGTTCGGCCCATACACAATCACTACCAATGCATACTTGTTCATTCTCTTTGCCATTGATCACACTTAGGAAAGCATGGAACAATATAATTAGAAAAACAAATGCTAACTAGTGCGCATAATTCATGACATTTGAGTCCAACTATATGCCTTACACTTTACGTGATGATTTCTCCTTGGCGTGCAATCAATGACATCACCATCCATTATCAAAATAATTAACACATTACTATGGTTTTTTTACTCCGCCGACCATTGATTGTCTCAACACTTTTCATTCCCCCTCCACGCCAAGTTGCAAAATATTCTAGGTCGCTTTCCATTCCGGGTTCAACTATAAGCTCAACACCAATCCATGAATTTGATCACTATATCCAATTTCCACTAGACATCAATCAAATATGTGACCGCGCCAATAGATTCACCTACAAAGAGAAGAGATTGGTTGTCGTTTATGAAATGCTCCGACCCACATTAATCAACCATATTAAAGCATATTTTTGAGCCTAGTCCTCTTGTTTAGAAGAATGATGGTGGCTGTCTATTCTGTATAGATTAATGTGCACTCGATCAGGCCACCACAAATATCTCTTCCCATCTTCAGCACTACCTCCATTACCCCTTTACCATGCTAATCAAACACCACCATTCCTTTATTGCACTAACCAAACACCTTCACCACTTTATATCTTACCACGACATTTTATCCTCTCCATCCACTCTCCAATTCTCGATTACACGAACAACCTACCTCAATTTTCCTCTACTTACAACCACATACCATTTACACTCACAACGCTCACTCCACTCAAACATTTACTAACTACTATTTATTCAAGGGTGTATGGATATTCAAAGTAAGAGATTGTACCCTTTTCTTGATAATAGACACTAATTGTAGGAGAGACAAACAACTTATACTTGAATGTTCTTAATGATCTCAAAATTGAGGACTCCATCCCATAAAGGATGGTCATGTTCGACTCACTCACGTCAGTCTATTACTATACTCTTTCGGTAGTATATTTGATCCTTCTTAGCTTTGCCTTGACCACCACATTATTAGTATTGATAGTGGAGGAAATCATGATTTTATCCATGATTTGACTATCAAATTGTAAATTACAAGGAAGTCGCAATCCTAATCTACATTAACCTAGGAAACGACAAACACTTACCAACTTGTGGACATTGTTGAAATCATACAATTTGTTCGGCCCATACACAATCACTACCAATGCATACTTGTTCATTCTCTTTGCCATTGATCACACTTAGGAAAGCATGGAACAATATAATTAGAAAAACAAATGCTAACTAGTGCGCATAATTCATGACATTTGAGTCCAACTATATGCCTTACACTTTACGTGATGATTTCTCCTTGGCGTGCAATCAATGACATCACCATCCATTATCAAAATAATTAACACATTACTATGGTTTTTTTACTCCGCCGACCATTGATTGTCTCAACACTTTTCATTCCCCCTCCACGCCAAGTTGCAAAATATTCTAGGTCGCTTTCCATTCCGGGTTCAACTATAAGCTCAACACCAATCCATGAATTTGATCACTATATCCAATTTCCACTAGACATCAATCAAATATGTGACCGCGCCAATAGATTCACCTACAAAAAGAAGAGATTGGTTGTCGTTTATGAAATGCTCCGACCCACATTAATCAACCATATTAAAGCATATTTTTGAGCCTAGTCCTCTTGTTTAGAAGAATGATGGTGGCTGTCTATTCTGTATAGATTAATGTGCACTCGATCAGGCCACCACAAATATCTCTTCCCATCTTCAGCACTACCTCCATTACCCCTTTACCATGCTAATCAAACACCACCATTCCTTTATTGCACTAACCAAACACCTTCACCACTTTATATCTTACCACGACATTTTATCCTCTCCTTCCACTCTCAAATTCTCGATTACACGAACAATCTACCTCAATTTTCCTCTACTTACAACCACATACCATTTACACTATCACAACGCCCACTCCACTCAAACATGTACTAACTACTATTTATTCAAGGGTGTATGGATATTAAAAGTAAGAGATTGTATCCTTTTCTTGATAATTGACACTAATTGTAGGAGAGACAAACAACTTATGCTTGAATGTTCTTAATGATCTCAAAATTGAGGACTCCATCCCATAAATGTTATGGGTAATGGTGGTGGTGCTGAATATGTTATGGGTTTTGTGCCCAGTGTAAATGTCTGACTGCCGCACAGGAGGATTCTGTATAGATTAATGTACACTCAATCAGGCCACCACAAATATCTCTTCCCATCTTCAAAGGGCTGCTAAATGAGTTACAGGGTTTCCACAACTTCATTAATGTTGATCTCCAGTCAGCTACCATATATTTGATGTCTGATTGGACGATGTTCCAAAGATGACTTTTCGAACATACGATGGTGTGGTCATGTCATCCGGTTGTGATAAACATGCTTGCTACATTCCAAGCAAATATAAATGATTTTTTGTGCATATCTGTGTAAGTTTGAAACCAGTTCTTAGTCCCAAAACCGGATGAGAAATGCTGAGGGTTGCATTAGGTTGACAGCCAACGTAAAATTTAGTCACTCTTATGAATATGGATCTTTTGAGAAATTGTGCAAAAGCTAGGTTGTTCCCCCTCCGAATGTGGCGTCTTGGCAAGGACCGTTGCACCTCTAAGAGGACTTGACTGCACCTCTTGGTTAGAAGAATAATGGTTGCTGTTGATTCTGTATAGATTAATATGCACTCGATCGGGCCACCACAAATATCTCATCCCATCTTCAAAGAGCAACTAAATGAGTTACAGGGTTTCCATGACTTCATTAATATTGATCTCTAGTCAGCTACCATAAATTTGTTGTCTAATTGGACGATGTTCCAAAGATGACTTTTCGAACACATGATGGACACTGAGTTCTTGTGCATGTCATCCGGTTGTGATAAACATGTTTGCTACATTCCAAGCAAATATAAATGATTTTTTGTGCGTGTCTGTGTAAGTTTGAGACTAGTCGTCGTCAGTCCTAAGCCCGGATGAGAAATGCTGAGGGTTGTGTTAGGTTAATAGCCAACGTAAATTTAGTCACCCTTATGAATATGGATTTTTTGAGATATTATGCAAAAGCTAAGTTGTCCCCCCTAAGAAACTCATCGTATGGTCTGAATGCGATGCCTTGGCAAGGAGCACTACATCTCTAGTTGTTGAAACCGAAAACTGGCTTCACGTGGAGTTCGAACCCTTGGGGTAGGGGTGATCACACACTTCTCCTCACAAGCTCAGATGACCAAAAACTTAGAACCAGAAATGGACCCAAGGCTCCAGCACGGAGGTCTCACCACACACCCGGAAGATCTTAGAGCGCTTCCCCTCCCTAGCATGTGAAGAGCTAAGGGCACCTCAGGAAGCACTAAAAAATCAGAGAGTAAAAAAATTCAAGTGCTTGAAAGCTTCCTTTCTGAGGTACTCCCTTGGGTCTATTTATAGTTTTTTGAAGTTGGTCTGCCAACAGCGTAGCTCCGCTGTTCTAAACGGTTATATACAGCCCAAAGTAGTCTGCCAACAGCCAAACTCCGTTGTTCTGGAGGGCTATTTGCAGCCATGCAAGGGCATCCATGTAATTTTACCTCTGGATCCCACTGGGCGAGTGGTCCATGGGGGAACCACTTGCCTAAGGGGGCGAGTGTTGGGGTAGCCAGACACTCGCCTCCGCAGCACCCCACTTTGGGTGGTTCTGGAAGGGTCTTGCACTATTCAATGCCAAGGAACAGAAGGCGCTGAGTGCACTCGCCTCATTCAACGTCAAGGAACAGAAGGCATTGAGAGGCTAAACCCCACTCGACGCCAAGGAACATAACTCGCCTCGCTCAACGCTAAGGAACTGAAGGCGTTGAGAAGCTAAACTCCACTCAACGCCAAAGAACAGAAGACGCTGAGTGCACTTGCCTCACTCAACGCCAAGGAACAGAAGGCGTTGAGCGGCCAAAACTCCACTCAACGCCAAAGAGCTGAAGGCGCGGAGTGCACTCGTCTCACTCAACGCCAAGGAACAGATGGCGTTGAGAGGCCAAAACTCCACTCGATGCCAAGGAGCTGAAGGCGCCGAGTGCACTCGCCTCACTCAACGCCAAGGAACAGAAGGCGTTGAAAGACTAAACTCCACTCGACGCCAAGAAACAGAAGGCGCTGAGTGCACTCGCCACCAAGAAACAGAAGGAACTGAGTGCACTCGCCTCACTCAACGTCAAAGAACAGAAGGTGTTGAGAGGCCAAAACTCGACTGGACGCTAAGGAGCTGAAGGTGTGGAGTGCACTTGCCTCACTCAACGCCAAGGAACAGAAGGTGTTGAGAGGCTAAACTCCACTCGACGCCAAGGAACAGGAGGCGCTGAGTGCACTCGCCTCACTCAACGCCAAGGAACAGAAGACGTTGAGAGGATAAACTCCACTCGACGCCAAGGAGCTGAAGGCGCGGAGTGCACTCTCCTCACTCAATGCCAAGAAACAGAAGGCGTTGAGAGGATAAACTCCACTCGACACCATGTAACAGAAGGCGCTGAGTGCACTCGCCTCACTCAACGCCAAGGAACAGAAGGCGTTGAGAGGCCAAACTCCACTCGACTCCAAGGAGCTGGCTCGCGCGGCTTGTTCGGCAAACACTGAAGGCGCGGAGTGCACTCGCCTCACTTAACGCCAAGGAGCAGAAGGCGCTGAGAGGTTAAACCTCACTCGACGCCAAGGAACAGAAGGCGCTGAGTGCACTTGCCTCACTCAACGCCAAGGAACAGAAGGCATTGAGAGTCCAAACTCCACTCGACGCTAAGGAGCTGGCTCGTGCGGCTTGCTCGGCGAACACTGGAAGGGTCTCGCTCATGGAGATCCCGCGAAGGAATGGTCCCTGGGGGGGGGGAGACCCACTCATCAAATATGGTGTTGTGCACCTGGACTTGGGTGTAGTGTTAAATATGTAAGGGTCCTCGACGTATGGTCCGATTGCGGTGTCTTGGCAAGGACCGTTGCACCTCCAAGTGGACTTGAGTGTAATGTTAAATATGCAAAAGTCTCACATCTTAGGCGTCCTGGGAAAGTATATCGTAGGATTTGAGATCGACTTAAGTTTGAAAGTTGGAATATAGGTACGTTAATGAGAAAAATAATGAAAGTAGTTGATACGATGATTATGAGAAAAATACATATTTTATGCCTGCAATAGACTAAATAGGTGAGTGAGAAAGCCAAATTTTTAAAATTATGATACATAGGGAAAAAATAAAACAAGCAATATAGTAAATATTATTAGGTACTCCTAGTGAAGGGACGGGGTTGTAGGAGTGAATAGAACAACACAAAAACACTCAAGCCTTTATCCCACTATAGTGGGGTCGACGTAGAAGTGAATAAAAAATGTGATAAAATTATAGATCTTAAATTGGTCATAAAAAAGGAAACTATTAATGTGATTAGTATTGATGTGCCTCAAGTAGAATTAAGGGAATCTATTGAAGCGTAATTTTGAAAAGATTTAGATGATTTGGTAAGAATAATTTCACAGAGAAAGGATTTTTCTTGTGGGTAACTTAAATGAACATAAGGGAGGGAAAAAGAGCAGTATACAGACGTTCATGGAGGATTTGTGTATGAAGAGAGAAATGAAGAAGACAATCATTTTAGACTTTGTTGTAGCATATGAGCAAATTGTGGGAAATATGTTCTTCATGAAGAGCAAAGAACATTTAATTATGTTTAAGAGAGAATCAAATAATTCACAAATTGACTATTTTATGACTTGCAAAAAAGACAATAAGATTTATAAGGATTGCAAAGTCATACCAGGGAAAATTTGACAACACAACACAACACAAACTAGTGGTGTTGGACGTGCAAATTAAATATAAAAAATTCAAGAAAAAATAAATGTGTTAAAAATTTTGTGGTGGGACTTGAAAATGGAAAACAAGTTACTTTCAAGCCTACTATTGTGGAAAAATTAGTTAATAATCCTTATGTTGATCCCAATATCACATGAGAAGTTATGTCTTCACATTTGAAAATAAGTGGAAGGAACATACTTGGAGAGTCAAAAGGTCGCGCGCCCCCACATAAATAATCTTGGCGGTGGAAAGAGCAAGTACAAGATAAAATGAGAGCTAAGTGAACTAGCTATAAAGCACTTTACGGTTGTAAGAATGAATAAAACTTAGAAAGGTATAAAACCGCCAAGAAAGAAGCTAAAAAAAACATTAAGTGAAGCAATAAGTCAAGCTTATGAGAGATTTTACAAACGAGTAGACACCAAAGATAGAAAACATGAAATATATATAAATATATATATATATATCATTGCTCGAGCTAGTAAGAGAAAGAAAAAAGATTTAAGTCAAGTTAAATGCATAAAGGATGATACAGATACAATTTTGACTGATGATGTGACTATTAAAGAGAGATGAACAAATATTTGTATCAACTCTACACACTACAATAAGGAAAAAGACAATAAACAAAGTTTGGAAGAGTTAAACAAATTAAATGAGTATAAGATGTAATGTATTATCGAAAAATTTAAGTATCAGATGTAAATGATGCGCTGAAAAAGATGAAAAATGGAAAGACAGTTTGACCAGATGATATACCTATCGAAGTATGAAAATGTTATGCCCCCACACCCTCTTGGGTTCTCGGGACATAAATACTCGCGGCGGGTCAAGGAGCGCGCGCAAGACAACGGGGCTGAACCATCCGGTTCAGCCCCCATTCATTAAATCAACCAGAAGAGGGGGCTGAACCACTCCGGTTCAGCCCCACTTGGGGGGGCCGGCCGGCCCCCTCCTTTCCCCGGGTATTTATAGCCCGGGGCTGCTTTGGGGAGGATTATGCAAGACATATCAGGTTTCTTTCTCCTCTCTCCCTCAACCCTAACCCTAGTCTTCTCTTTCTCTCTAGTATCTCTACTTCTTCTCTTCTTCTTCTTGCAAGTTCATATCATTTGGTATTAGAGCATCCTTCCTGCGACCATGGTGACACGCTCGGAGGCGGAGACCGCACGATTGGCTACCCTAGAGGAGAACTACGTAGGGTTGGCGGATTCGGTTACGGCCATGGAAGTCCGCTTGAACACGTCCACAAAAAACATGGAAGAACGCATGGATGGACGTATGGAGGAGATCAAGGCGCTGTTGATGCAATCGTTGAAGGGCAAGGCGGTTCAAGGCAGCGATTCTGAAGCCGAGGCGCCACAAAATGCTCGACCGACTGGCAACGGAGGAAGCGCGGGGTCGGGACACTTCTGTCCCGACGAAATCAGGACCGATCCGGGCCGCACCGAACCAGCGGGCGCCGGATCGGCCCCCGCTTGGATCGGGGCGCCGCATACCTACCCGGGCTGGTCGACAGTGGCCGATGGGACCGGCGGGAGCCGTCCAGGGGGCGCCTACGCCGTCCGCCACCATGCGACCTGGGCCGGCCAGCAAACGCCGCATCCGGGCATGCAGGCCGGGAGCGGGGCAGGAGGACCGTCCGCCGCCCAGGAAGGGGCCGCGGCTGACTTATGGAGAACCCGGGAGGCTCCAGCGGCCCCCTTGAGACCACCGGGGGCTGTTGACGCCAATTTTGGAGGGAGAACGGGCCTTCTACCGACGCCGCAGCACATGGGAGGGCCGATGAGGTTTGGGAACGGCGAGACATGGGCCGAGCAGCCACGCCGTCAGGGTTTTCAAGGTGGGGGACAGCAATGGGGCGGCGGCCAAGGGGGAGCGAATTTCCATGACCCTTTCGGCCGACCACAGCACGGACCGGAGTTCAACGGGAGACATGGGGATATGCAACAACGGCCCTACATGCCCCCGAAGAGAACTCGCATGAATTTCCCTAAGTTCCGCGGCGGGGATGCCTTGGAATGGGTGCAAAAGGCGGAGTTATTTTTCACTTATCAGGATATACCGAATGATCAGTGGGTGCAGCTGGCCTCTTTCCATCTGGAAGAGGACGCATATCAGTGGGCTCAATGGTTCATACGGGCCTACAGATATGCAACATGGGCGAATTTTGTGGAAGGGTTTGTGGCACGTTCCGGTCCGTTGGAGTACGAGGATGTGGAGGCTACGCTACAGAAACTCCGTCAGAAGGGCACAGTGATGGAGTACCGAGCGGATTTAGAGAAGCTAGCAAATCGGGTTAATTGGGAGGAGAAGACGCTCCCCAGTTGTTTCATCTCCGGCCTGCGGGACCATTTGAGGGATGAGGTCCATGCGTATATTCCCCGCAGTCTAAGCCATGCCATCAGTCTGGCCCGCATATAGGAGGAGCGCTTCAACCACCAGAGAAATTGAGCCCCACCAAGGGCTCCAACCGCCCCTGCAACGGGCAGAAGGGAGCAGGCACCGGCAGCCCGGCCGACAGTGACGCGACTTACGTGGCCTGAGCTGCAGGCGAGGAAGGAGAAAAGATTGTGTTTTAACTGCGACGAGAAATACGCATCGGGGCATCGATGCCAAAAGGTGCAGGTCTTCATGCTGCGGGAGGAGGACGAGGAGGACTACCCGAGCCTCGAGGCCGAGGAGGAGTTGGATCTAGCTGAGTTTGGCATTTCGATTCAGGCCATGGAGGGGTGTGTGGCACCCACCACTATGCGGATCAAGGGCAGGATTGGCAAGAAAAGGGTCACCATTCTCATTGATAGTGGGAGCACCCACAATTTCATCAACCCTGAGGTGGCGCTGAAGACAGGACACCCAGTTGACAGGAACGCGGCGTTCCAGGTGATGGTCGCGGATGGCAGCAAACTGCGGTGCGAAGGGGCACTGAAGGGCGTGGAGATACATCTTACAGGATATGTGTGCCGCACCGACGTCTACCTCCTTCCGATTAAAGGGTCTGATATGGTGTTGGGGGTACAGTGGCTCCGCCAACTGAGGCGGGTGACCACAGACTGGGACCGCATGATACTGGAGTTCACGCAGCAGGGGACGGATTACTGTTTGCACGGTATCCGATCCTCCCCTCTCAAGGAGATCTCCCTACGGAGCCTGCAGAGACTGGAGGAGCAGGGTAGTATGATGGCGATGATACTCGGGGTGGCGGCAGAGGGGACCGACACGCAGAGGGCGTCGGATCCGATACAGCTTCTTTTAGCTCAGTACGAGGACGTCTTTCAGGAGCCGCACACTCTTCCTCCATCGCGTTTCCGGGATCACCAGATACAGCTGAAGACAGGGACGGACCCTACCAATATCCGTCCCTACCGCTACCCGTACGTTCAGAAGGCAGAGATCGAGCGTAGCGTATTGGAGATGCTAGCGACAGGCATTATTCGGCCCAGCACCAGCGCGTTCTCTTCTCCGATCATCTTGGTCAAGAAGAAGGACGGCTCCTGGCGATTCTGCGTCGATTACCGGGGGCTGAATAGCTCCACCATCAAGGACAAGTTTCCCATTCCTATGATTGAGGAGTTGCTGGATGAGTTGCATGGAGCGAGTCTGTTCACCAAACTGGACCTCCGGTCCGGTTATCATCAAATTCGGATGAAGGAGGAGGATGTCCACAAAACGGCCTTCCGCACCCACGACGGTCACTACGAGTTCTTGGTGATGTCGTTCGGGTTGGCCAACGCTCCCTCCACCTTCCAGGCTGTGATGAACGAGATCTTTCGCCCACTTCTTCGCCGGTATGTCCTGGTATTTTTTGATGATATACTAATTTATAGCAGGACTTGGGACGACCATTTGGAGCACGTGAGACATGTCCTCACCATACTGCGGGAGCACCAGTTATTCGCCAAAAAGTCCAAGTGCTCTTTCGGCCAGAGTCAGGTCGAGTATCTGGGGCACCTTGTGTTCGCCCGTGGGGTCCAGGCGGACCCACAGAAGATTGAGAGTATGGTGTCGTGGCCCCAGCCCACGACGGTGCGAGCCTTGCGTGGCTTCCTCGGGCTGGCGGGGTACTACCGCCGTTTTGTAAAGGACTACGGCAAGATTGCTCGACCTCTGATACAGCTGTTGCAGAAGGATGCGTTCCAGTGGAGCATCGAGGCGGACGAGGCCTTCCGGGCCTTAAAGCAGGCCATGACCACTACACCGGTGTTGGCACTGCCGGATTTTACAAAGGAGTTTGTGGTGGAGACTGATGCCTCGGGCGTCGGCCTCGAGGCAGTCTTGATGCAGGAGGGCCGGCCGCTCGCTTATTTCAGCAAGGCCTTGGCCCCACGGACGTTGGGGCTTTCAACGTACGAGAAGGAGATGTTGGCAATTATACATGCGGTCGAGATGTGGCGACCCTATCTTCTGGGCCAGCACTTCCAGGTCCGTACGGATCACCAGAGCTTGAAACACTTCCTAGAGCAGCGCTTGGCGTCTCCACTACAGCAGAAGTGGTTGACCAAGCTGATGGGGTATGATTACGAGATTGTGTACAATCAGGGCAGAGAGAATGTGGTCGCCGACGCACTCTCCCGCCTACCTGAGAGCTCTCTCTCTCATGTCTCCGGGCCGGTGATCACCACCTTGGACGAGATACAGGCAGCGGTACTCCAGGACCCCGAGTTACGCACCATTGTAGAGACACTACAGCAGGGTCAAGCTACGGAGCCGGGCTACCATCTTCAGGGCTAGCGGCTGTACTTTCAGGACAGAGTAGTCATTCCTGCCGCGTCGCCATGGCGGACGGCGATGATGCAGGAGTTTCACGCCTCGCCCACAGGCGGCCATGCAGGGATTCTACGAACACTTCAGCGGCTTCGAGCAAATGTATTCTGGAAGGGGATGCATCGCGATGTCCAACAATTTGTGCGGGAGTGTGAAATTTGCCAGCGGCAGAAGTACGAGACTACATCACCGGCGGGGCTTCTTACACCGCTCGAGATTCCGCACCAGGTTTGGGACACCATTTCCATGGATTTCATTGACGGGTTGCCCAAGTCCCAAGGCAAGTCCGTCATACTGGTGGTGGTAGACAAGCTTTCCAAGTATGGTCATTTCCTACCATTGAGCCATTCGTACACGAAGGAGACAGTTGCCGAGTTATTTGCGCGGGAGATTGTGCACCTCCATGGCCTCCCACGCTCCATCATTTCCGACAGGGATCCGGTCTTTATCAGCAGTTTTTGGAGGGAGTTCTTTCGGCTCCAGGGCACGACGCTACGCATGAGCACCGCCCACCATCCCCAGACGGATGGACAGACAGAGGTCCTCAACAGGGGTGGAGACCTATTTACGGTGTTTTGTGATGGACGAGCCGCGCACGTGGACGCGTTGGTTGCATTGGGCGGAGTACTGTTACAACACGTCCTTCCACACAGCCAGCAAGATCACCCCCTTTGAGGTGGTCTACGGCCGCCCTCCCCCTACTTTGAGTTCTTATGAGCCCTCCAGCACCGCTCTTCCAGCCGTGGAACGGACACTTCAGGACAGAGATCGCACTTTAGCCTTGCTTCGGGACAATCTGCGGGTCGCTCAGGACCGCATGAAAGCACAGGCAGACAAGCACCGTACAGAGCGAGAGTTCGCAGTGGGCGATGAGGTTTTCCTCAAGCTCCAACCTTACCGCCAGCTGTCAGTATCTCGGAGGATGAATCAGAAACTCGCCCCACGTTACTACGGGCCATTCCGCATTCTGCGTCGCGTGGGCCCCGTGGCCTACACCTTGGATCTTCCCGCGGGGTCTCGCATCCACCCGACATTCCATGTCTCTGTTTTGAAGAGAAAGCTTGGGGCTTCCGTTCAGGCCAGCCCTTTCCTTCCCGAGGCGACCAGCATGGGTGAGTTGCGGCCGTCACCGGAGGCCATTTTGCTAACCAAATGGAAGAAGTCGGGCACGGAATATCGACCAGCGGTACTCGTCAAATGGAAGCAGCTGGACGCAGTGCATAACTCATGGGTTGACTTGTTGGAGTTCCGCGAGCGGTTCCCGGACTTCCACCTTGAGGACAAGCTGGTGCTTGATGGGGAGGGGAATGTTATGCCCCCACACCCGCTTGGGTTCTCAGGACATAAATACTCGCGGCGGGTCAAGGAGCGCGCGCAAGACAACGGGGCTGAACCATCCGGTTCAGCCCCCATTCATTAAATCAGCCAGAAGAGGGAGCTGAACCACTCCGGTTCAGCCCCACTTGGGGGGGCCGGCCGGCCCCCTCCTTTCCCCGGGTATTTATAGCCCGGGGCTGCTTTGGGGAGGATTATGCAAGACATATCAGGTTTCTTTCTCCTATCTCCCTCAACCCTAACCCTAGTCTTCTCTTTCTCTCTAGTATCTCTACTTCTTCTCTTCTTCTTCTTGCAAGTTCATATCAGAAAATGCCTAGAAAAGAAAGAAATTTATGGCTTACTTGTCTCTTCAAAAAAATATTGAAGACAGAGTATGTCGGACCAATAGAGAAAGTATTTTGGTACCTTTGTATAAGAACAAAGAAAATATACAAAATTGTTTCAATTACATGGGAATTAAATTAATGAGTTATACCATGAAACTATAAGAATGAGTAATATAGAGAAGAATAAGACGAGAGACTAGCATCTCGGAGAATCAATTTGGATTCATGTCAAGGCGGTCTACCATAGAAGCTATACACCTCGTGAGAAGACCCATTGATAACTATCGGGAGAAAACAAAATTTGCATATGATATTTCTTAATCTGGAGAAGATTTATGATAGAGTTCCGAGAGACGTCTTATGAAGAGTCTTAGAAAAGAAAAGTGTAAATGTATCTTACATTGGCATAATGAAAGACATGTATACAAACTCAGCGACAAGGGTGAGGACATCCGGAGGATTAACAGAGGAATTTCCTAACACTATTGGCTTATATAAAAGGGTCAGGTTTAAGCCCTTATCTATTTACTCTTGTCTTAGATGAGCTCACTGTACATATCCATCAAACATCAAAATGATGTTTATTGTTTGCAGATGATATTGTTTTGGTCGATGAAACGCGTGAATGTGTAAGCGCAAAATTTGAATCTTGGCAAGAAACTTTAGAGAAGAAAAGTTTTAGGTTGAGTAGGACAAAAACAGAGTATATGGAGCTTAAATTTAGTAGTGTAAGAAGAATGAATGATTCTGTCATTAAGTTGGGTGACCAAGATTTCTCTCGTAGTGAGTATTTTAAATATCTAGGATCGATATTTCTAAAAGATGGTGGTATAGATAAAATGTGACACATAGAATCCAAGCAGGTTTGTTGAAGTGGAGAGGTGTGTTTTATGTGATCTTAAAATTCCACTAAAACTTATAAGCTAGTTTTACCGTACTGCAATTAGACCAACAATGATTTATGGTTCTGAATGTTGGGCAGTGAATTGTGTCCATGAAAAAAAAATGAGAGTTGCGGAGATGAGAATGCTTAGATGGATGTGTTGACATACGATAATGGATAAAATTAGGAAAAAATGTATAAGTAATAAGACGGGAGTTGCACCAATTGTTGAGAAGATTCAAGATGCACGATTAAGGTGGGTTGGACACGAACAAAGGAGACCATTAGAGGTACGTGTTAGGTGTTGTGAGAGTTTTTAGACACTAGGCTTGTTAATCTGGGGAGGGGTTGACCAAATAAGAGTTGGAATGAAACTATAAGGAAAGACATGATGTACTTAGGCATTAGTGAGATTATGCCTAGAGATAGGGCGTAGTGGCAACAAAGGATCTATACCCGACCATGTTGGGATAAAGGCTTGAGTGTTGTTATCTATGTAAGTTTGCCTTTTCAGGCATTGTGGGAGTTTAGACACCAGGCTTGCTAATCGGGGGAGGGGTAGACCAAAAAAGACTTGGAATGAAACTATAAGGAAAGACATGATGCACTTTGCCATTTGTAAGATTATGTCTAGAGATAGGGCACAATGGCGACAAAGGATCCATATAGCCGACCCTACTACTACTATGATGGGATAAAGGCTTGAGTGTTATTGTTGTATCTGTGTAAGATTTGTAAGTTTACCATTGTATTTTTTTTTTATGATATTTCGGTTTATAATTTTTCTTGGCCACACCACATTCGCCACCTTGAGATTGTCTGAAGCACATTTAAAGGGCACAGGTCTCATGTTAATAAAATGCATCTTTTGGCAAATATAGGTGAAGTAACATCATATTGCACAATGATCACAAGTCTTCAATCCTCTTGCTGATCACTTGAAGAATGACACCATTAACCCATTTCAATAGACTATCACTGCTACCATGATTTTCACACATTATTTTATGGTCCAACTCAAAGGATGCCAGAGGATGACTTGAGGTGGTGATGACGGCGAGTCGAGAGATACAATGGAGTCAAAATCGTGACTTCCTAAGCAAGGTGTGCTAAAGAGAGAAAGAGAGATTTTAAGATCTCATACACAACAGGAAGGATATAAATTGATTTTTGCTCAACATCATAAGACCTCAAGGTCCTTTAAATAGACTTGCAACAAAAATAAGTTATTTACATGGACTTATAAGACGAATTAAATATGGATGCGGTATAAAGACACTAATAAAAGTAATAATGCAACAAAATAATTGGGCACAAAACCCATAACATATTTTCCCGCCTTGCAAAAAGAGCTTGACCTCAAGCTGGAGGGAGATCAACAATGTTCACTTCATCTGACGCCTTCATCATTTGAGTCTTCCACTTGCAAGTAAAAGTCTTTTTCATCGGTGTTCGTGGTTATACTGCTTATCGCAGTTGAAGCATAATGCTTGTGTGCGGCAGTCAAACATTTCTGTACTAGATAGTCAATGGTCTTCCGGTGTGTCAATGCCCTCGATACCTCCCTTCTGATCCCTTGTGCCTGTCGCAACGTAGGACTCTTGTGTTAACTGAATTCGACGGTCGCACATCCTAGCTAAACTCATAACAACCAACAAGTTTATTGGCACTTCAAATTCAACATCCAAACCCAGTCGATCGCTACGACTGACTAAAAAGATGGCAACCTGCATCTCCTAGAATATCTTGACGCTAGCATAGAGTACCTGGAACTGTTCTAAATACCCATCAATCATCCTTGTCCGTTGTAATGTCGCGAGGGCCCCAAGGGGGTTGCCGCGAATCGGTGGGTCAAAATGTAGGTTGCAAGCTTGCTTAAAGTCATGCAAAACCATTCTCGGATTGTCGCCGTGCAAATGAATGAACCATAACTGAGCAATGTAGAGCATGTTGAAGGATGCCAGACTAATTCATTTGGTCACTAGTGTTTGTTGATGACTAAAAATTGCTTGCATCTGGTGAGTCATCTCAAAGGGTCATCCCTGCCGTCATAAGTTGGGAAAGCCAACTTGATGTAACAGGATGAGTATGGGATAAATAAATGAGTTTCCCAACTAATCTCTGATAACAAGATACATCTATGTGATCACCATCACCATCTTCCTCAATTATGTGATTTTCCTCCATAGGAGTATTCGCGGGAACACGACCATGCATCTCATTCCCCTTTAGAAGATCCAATATATACTTACATTGAGATATGATAATATCCTGATCAGATCTAGCCACCTTGATACCCATGAAGTATTGTAATCTTATATGATAATTCCCTGATCAGATCTAGCCACCTCGATAGCTAGGAAGTATTGTAAGTCTTTCACCTCAAATTCAACAGATAAGAGGGTCTTGAGATTAGCAATCTCCTCTGTGTCATTTCCGGTGATCACAATGTCATCCACGTAGACAATAAGACCCACAACCCTCTGTTCATGTATCCGGATAAACATGGTGTGATCAAAATGTGCATGCTTGTAACCAAATTTGAGCATAGCCATGAGAAATCTACTATACCAGGCCCTAAGTGATTGCTTTAGGCCATATACAGATCTTCTTAGACGACAGACAAGCCCTTCAACTACTTTCTTCACAAATCCAGACGAGAATTTCATGTACACCTTCTCATTAAGCTCAACATGAAGGAATGCATTCTTAACATCCAGTTGATGGAGATCCCAGTCTATGCAAGCAACACACAATAACAACACTTGAATGAAATTCATCTTTGCTACATGAGAAAAGGTCTCTTGGTAGTCTACTCTTTGAGTCTGGGTATATTCTTGAGCAACCAGCTGTGTCTTGTACCATTTCACCTTACCATCTTGGCTCTACTTAACAGAGAAGACCCACCGTGAACTAATGACTTTCTTGCCAGGAGGAACGGAAGAGACATCCCATGTGTGATTCTTATCAAAGGCAAACATTTCATCTTTCATAGCCCGTGTCCATACCGGTATACCCACAGCTTCCTGCTACATCTTAAGAATAACAAACAAGGAGAGTGAAGAAACGAAGGCTCGATGGACTGGGATAAGATGATGGAAGTCACATGATTAGAAATAGGATGTTGCGTATAAATTGATTTACCTTTCAACAATGCAAGAGGGACATGTAGATCAGCATCTTCAGAATCTGAGGCTGAAGTGGGCACTGGTAGAGGTGGAACTCTAGTAGACTTTGTAGCTGATGGACGACGTTGATCAATATAACCAAGCATCTGGTGGTTGCAAAGGACATGCTGAGCAGCATAAGTCCATTAGAGAAAATTTTTGTCATCCAAAGGCACCCTAGTAATTTTCAAAGAGCTGGATTGACTATGAGGTTGCAACACACTCAGTAATGTAATAGAAGAATCACCCATACTGGTACGAAGAAACGGAGGAGAGCACGCATGAGCTCAAGCAGTAAGAGAAATCAAGGCGCGAGCAACGAGCAGCCAACGACAATCAACATCAGAAAGGACAGTTAAATCAATAACTGAAAGCATGCATCCCACAGAAGGCCGACAAAAAAACACGGTGCAACAGGGACGCACAACAACACAACACGACTGGATGAGGAAGAGATGGCGCCAAGGTTGTCAGGATCGAGATCCTAGATGAGATCGTTTTGAGGTATGATCGGATCAGATAGTAAGGTCGGATCGATGATCGCTTTACAAAATCAGGATCGATCGAGGTCCTGACAACCTTCATGGAGCATAGAAGCACAACAAGACTGGATGAGAGCAGTGACAACATGAGATGAAGACAACAACGACGTCAGCAACATCAGAGAAGGAAGCGGGCGGCAGCGTCATTAGAAGGCGGTATCAACGTCTTCTACAACAACCAGTCAACATGGAGATCCCGTTTAAGAGCCGCGCGGAGGCATGCGAGAGCAACAACGTCAAAATAGTGGGAGGAGGAGACGATCAGTAGAAGGAGAGCAGGGAGAGGATGAGCGAAAGAGAGACACGTTTAGGCCACACATGATTTTTTTCGCTTTGATACCAAGTGGAACAGAATAATCAAATATTATTTTCAATTAGAGGCCATACTTATACATATACTTGAGTAAGGGACACCAAAAAATCAAACTACCTCAATTTGGTAATTATACAATAATGACGACTTGAAAATATAATAAACTATATGAATTACAATTGTTATTTGGGCGTTTACATACTCGACAAATATTTCTACACCCCACCTGAAGAACATAAGCCACCCTTCCTTAGGAATCTTCATCACTACAGTAAGTCTGCATCTTGCAGAATGTCAGGTCGATCATTATCCATTTGTGTTTGTTGCATATTCTACATTATATTCTCCAACATAAAGTTATATTAAATAATGAATATTTTAAAACTTGTGTTGATAATCACATTACAGAGCATATGTTCAAAGAAGGTTGTTGGGTGATGACTTGCATATTACTTGAGAGGTCTCCTTTGGGGAAAACAATGAATTTAAGTTCTTAGCGAATAGGTCAACATTGTCATAAGAGCATCAGTCAAATTTTTTTTTCCAGCTGAATATTACTAGGAATACTTGTGCTCATCTGGTATTCAATGTTGTGGATTTGACTCTAGATGTTGAAACAACTAGTTTTGAACCTTCAACCCTCCTTTTTTTCTTAGTATCCAGTTTCCACGATCACTACATCCTTCCCAGTGTTTCCAACCTACATTACATATCTACCCATTACCATTGTATCCCTACCTTTCACCCTTACGACGGCTTACTTACTTCATGAGATCATCAACTTCTTCATCGGTATGATGGCCTTGTGCGAAGACACCTACCTGGAGCGACCTATGGTATTACCGGGCTTGCTTTGGGAGCATGTAGTTTCCATTCACCGGAGATAAACTTTTTTGGGTCGTGGAGATTGATGGAGATTGATGACTTTTGGATAATATATTGGATGATCGGAAACCACCATCGCGTTCTTCGTGATTTTTCACAATTTATGTATTTTTTTTACTTGTCTTTAGGGAGTAATGTTAAATTATTCATCGGGCGATTATGACCGTTGTGTATATTTAACCTAATCCCCCCCCCTTATATACATTATGCATCAACTGCAAAAAAGAAAGTGATCGAGCCTGTGAGGATTTGCAAAAGCTGTCAAACCGCAAGTTCCGATGCTTGAGAGCCTCAAATCCATGAAACACGCCGCCATCTTCATCTTTCTCATCCACGTCGATTGCAGCCTCCCACGCCTACAGAAACCCTCCTCCCCCCGTTCAGATCCCCTCCAGTCCGCCAACAATCCCCCTCCGTCATCCCCACTGCCCGACCTTCCGCTGGCACCTCCAACACCCTCCACTAGAGCCTCCTCCAGTCACCATCAACCTTCCCCTCTCTAAATCTTCTTCCGAATAACCCTTTTCCTGATTTTTTTTTCTTTCACAGCACCTTCTCTGCCCTCCAAACAACATTTAGTCCGCTCCAAATAGCTTCCAGCCCACTTCCAGGCCACTTCTAGCCCCCTTCCAGCCATACTCCATCCTTCCAGGCCACTTCTAGCCCCCTTCCAGCCATACTCCATCCTTCCAGGCCACTTCTAGCCCACTTCCAACCATACTCCATCCTTCACAGCTCCCTTCCAACTGAAACCCTCCCCTACCATCCCTGACCAATCCCCAAATGTCCTTCTGAAGCTCTACTAGCCCTTCCATTCACCAACATATTCTTCAAACGCAACCAAATAGCCATGACCAGCCCCCAACCTCCTTTTCCAGCCTTAATTCGGCCCCAAACAGCAGTACTTACATTTTCAGACAGCCACCACCTCCGTTGGCATCAATTATTTTGAGTTTTTACTTTGTAGTGTTCATTTTCTCGCATTATATGAACATATTATATTGGTAGTAATGTTGACTTAAATTAATTTGACGGTTGTATGATAGAGAAGAAGAGGGAAATTTCATTACATTAAACAATAGAACGATACAATCGAGAATGAGTTCTCATCAAGCATCCAGAGGCTGGGTCCTACTTGAGACTCCACTCTACAAGAGAGCCAAAACCATAGACTTCAAAAGTGCCCCTCAAAAGAAACTATCACTCAGGCGAGTGGGGAAATGCAAATTACAAAAATGCTATTGGGCTACATAAACTAATAAAAACATGTGGAGGCCGCTTCATATCATCATGTCTCGTCGAAAAAATGACATTGTCCTCTAGGTTGAGGGTCAAAGGGGTCGTCAAAAAGTGTCAGCGGATCCAGTTCCCTGGACTCAGGATCAGTATCTTCAGCTCCCAGCAACACACAGATTCCTGAGAGGGCACACGTGATTGGGGGAGAACAGTTGCTGGCAGCGAAAGCAGAGGTCCTTGCGGCAAAGCTCTTCTTGTTGTTGGTAAGACGGATGATGGGGTCGTTGGGGGGTCGGTGGACGTGGAGTTAGCAGATGCGCAAGCAGAGTCAGTAGCTGGGGCCTAGGTGGGGGTAGTGTCCGCGGGTGGATGAGGTGGCGGTGATGGCCTCGAAGGAAGAGGTGGTGGTAGTGGTCGCGACGCTAGTGGCCGTGTCGAGGAGGATGGTGGGACTGGGCAGAGTTCCTTGTCGAGATACCTAGCCTGCTCCATCGCGCGGACAAGAGTAGTCGGGTTCTGGACCCGGAGGCGCGCACGAAGGTAGCGGTGCAGACCCACCAGAAAATAGCCAAAATAGTGGTCGGGGGCTAGGTCAGGAACATGCGTATCGACCGTGTTGAATTCGTCGATGTAGGTTGCCACATAGTTAGACTGGCGGACAGAGCTGAGGCGCTCAAAAGCATTACCTTGCTGGCGGCTGTCGTAGTGGAGGAGGGGTTCCTCCTTCAATGTGGGCTAGGACATGTCCAGTGCCTGCTGAGCATCCAATGCACCCAATGGAGCGTCGAGCCTTCCATATAGATAGTGGTGAGGGGGAGCTTCTTGTCAGCGTGGGTGGCCTGCAAGTCAAAGAATTGCTCGACGCAGATGATCCACCTGAGAGGGTCGGTGTCATCAAACACTGGAATCTCAATCCGACAGAGGTGGTTCGGGGCAGAGTCTGTCGTGGGGTGCGAAAACCCCATGTGGTCGGGAATTGTTGGAATTGGTGGTGGTGGAGGAGGGGTCGAAGGGCGATTAACTGTCCCTGTAAGTCCTCGAAGGAGGAGCGTGAGGTCTGCCAACTGAGCTTCAATGTGACCAATGTGCTGAGAGTCTGATTTTACTATGGTGGAGGTGTTCTCGTCGGCGTGGAGGGTCATGACCCGATTTTGGGGAATGAACCACTGTTAGGAGGAGCATCTTGGATCGCGGGAAGGCAGCAATAGTTGGAGGAGGGTGGTCGGACACTACAAAGGGCGAGAAGGGTTCGCGACCGCTGGAAGGCCGCAGGAGTGCTGGCGGGTCGTTGGGGGTGCCGTCGGACATGGCTAGAGAGGAGGAAGAGCTGGTTTGGAGGCTGCAGGGTCTCTGGAGGCTGCAGGGTCACTGGAGGGCTGCAGGAAGAGCCGACTGGAAGATGCAGGGTCACTGGTCGGGAACTGTTGGAATTGGTGGCAGTAGAGGAGGGATTGGAGGGCGATTAACTGTCGCGGTAAGCCCTCAAAGGAGGTGCGTGAGATCTACCAACTGAGCTTCATTGTGATCCATGTGCTGAGAGTCCGATTTTGCAATGGTGGAGGTGTTCTCGTCGGCATGGAGGGCCATGACCCGAGTCTGGGGCATGTACTGCATGAACTGCAGTTAGGAGGAGCGTCTTGGACCGCCGGAATGCAACAATAGTTGGAGGAGGGTGGCTGGACACGGAAAAAGGCAACGAGATGGGTTCGCGACCGCTGGAAGGCCACGGGAGTACTGGCGGGTCTTTGGGGGTGCTTTTGGACACGACTAGAGAGGAGGAAGAGCTGGATAGAGAGCTGCAGGGTCGTTAGAGGGCTGCAGGGTCGCTGGAGGGCTACAGGAAGAGACGACTGGAAGATTTAGGGTCATTGGAGGCGTTGGAGGAGATCACGAGCGGCTGCAAAAGTCGCAAAGACAAGGAGACAGCATGCAAACGGTGTTGGACGGCGAAAAGCGCAGGAAGGCGAGCGAAGTCGCAAAAAATGTCGGCTCTAGTGTCGACGGAAATGGGGTCGACGACGAAGAGAGTGGCGAGGTGTTATATTCTGTCAGCGGGCGTGGGAGACGTCGATGTTGGCGGCAAAGTGGTGGAATAGTAGAAGCAGAACTCGCATAATCGTGGCAGCAGAACAAGCAAAATCGTGGAAGCCGAACTTGCGGGATTTGGAAGGAGTCGAGGCTGCTGGGATGAGAATTTGGGTTTGGTGGAACCCTAAACCTCCGGCAGCGGGGAGCGTCTGGATTTGGATCGGCAGGCAGCCGAATTAGGGTCGGTTAACTAAAATTAATTTGACAATTGTATGATAGAGAAGAGGGAAATTTCATTACCTTAAACAATAGAATGATACAATCGAGAGTGAGTTCTCGCCAAACATCTGGAGGCTGGGTCCTCCTTGAGACTCCACTCTCCAATAGAGCCAAAACCCTAGACTTCAAAAGTACCCTTCAAAAGAAACTACCACTCATATATATATACGAGTGGGGCAATTACATATTACAAAAATGCGGGCTTCATAAATTAATAAAAGCATGCGGTGGTTACTTCGCATTATTGTATCTCTTTATTGGGGTGCATTATTTATTCGCTCTTCTCAAATTCAATGCGCTCTTAATTCATGCTGCAATTGTTGCCTAATTACTAATCTTGAATTTTTGATGCATCATTAGAGTCGTATTTGGTCGATTGTATTTGAGTGTGATTGTTTGCATGACATCTAGAGTTAGGGCTTTATGTCGTCGCGTCCACCTATAGACCCGTCTTGGGTCAGAAAAAGAACTAAATATGGACGCAATATAAAACATTAATAACAATAATAGTGCAACAAAATAATTTGCCACGAATCCCATAACACATTCCAACAGTAACTTTTTTGTCTTGCATAGTATGGAGGGTAAGTTTTGCCTACATTTCACCCTTGTGGCGGTACCCTTTCCCAGACCCTCGCTGCACAGGGATGCTTCGTGCACCGGGCTGCCTCTTTTTATAGTCATGCATGTTTCTCCAAAAATATGTCATCTAGTATTATATATAGTCTTTAAGGGTAGTGAATTACAGTATCTTACTCTGTGTTGGAAAAACACCTTTGATTTGATATATAGATTGAGAAGTTATTAACTAGAATGTTGCCCATTTTGCATAAAATGGCAATTAAGTAAAATGTCTGTCTAGAGACTTAGGCTCCGTTTGGGGGGACTTATTTTCACGACCGCATGAACCGGACCTTAATTTTAAGGTCCGGTTCATGCAGAAATTAAGGTCCGGTTCATGCAGTCGTGACCGCTAGACCGGTGAAAAATAGTCCCCCCAAACGGAACCTAAATGTCTAGGATGTCATCAAGAATCCTAAGTAAAAGAAGAAGTTTTCAGTGCAACATCAAATATAACGCAACGTCAAGAGACTTCAACGTGTCGTCGAACTCCATCCAGAGTTACTTGGACTACTCCTGAAGAAAAGCTTTCGACTTCTTGAAGGAGTATTGGACCTCTATTTTTGAAGGAGTATTCAATGCCAAGGCTTTCAAAGTTGCATCGATAACTCTAGGAAAGAGGTCACTCTGACTTCTTGAAGACTTCTCATAGTCACAAAGACTTCTCTGAGTCAAGTGGAACTATTCAATGCAACTCAGACTTCTCAAAATAACTATTCAGAGTAACTCGAGAGAACTCAGAGCAACGAAGAAATGATAAAAGTAACTTGCATTTCTCAAAGTGAGTCGACTTGCCCTTAGACTTTAAAGTGACATTGACATTTCAGTCACTCTGGCTTCTTCTCTCTTACTATTCAGAGTGATGTCGAGTTCTATCAGAGCAACAAAGTAACTCCGACTTCCCTCTCCTCATTCATAGTAACATCGAGAAGTCCTTCAACTGCACGTCTGCTTCTCAAGACAGTTCAAACTTTAAAATTTGGAGCTTGTCACAACATTAATCTAGGGATTAATTGTGGTTGTTATTGATCCTTTCCATGAAGGTTATTATTGTCGGGGAAATATTTATGGAATGAAGATACAAGTGCATTGAATGCTACAGTTAAGGAAAGAGAAGTCGTGTGAAGACATATAGTTGAAATAAACGATTATTCTTATTATTAGGGCAACCATTGGCTATTTATAGCCTACAACTCTAATTCAATATTACAACACTTCTCAAAATTGGCGAAAGATATTCACCAAGCTCATCTTGTTACAACCCCTGATCATATCCTCTGATCTGAGTCCCTTAGTTAAGCAGTCTGCAACTTGCCCCTTGGTCGGCACGTGTCTCAACTCCAGTAGTCCATTATCAAGTTTTTCTTTGATAAAAAATCTATCAATCTCTATATGCTTGGCACGATCGTGTTAGACTGAATTGTTTGCAATGCTGATGGCTGGCTGACTGTCACACCACAACTTTCCTTTTGGTCCAGCTTCAACTCCTCAAGCAATTCTTTCAGCCACAGGAGCTCTGCAACCCCTACTGTCATGTCTCTGTACTCCGCCTTTGTCGTCGATCTAGCCACTACCGACTGCTTCTTGCTCCTCCATGAGACCAGGTTGCCCCTCACAAATATGTAATAGCCTGAGGAGACCTCCTATCATTCACACAGCTTGCCCAGTCAGAATCGCAATAGCCTTCGATCCTCACTTGTCCGTTCCTTCCGAAGGTCAGCCCCTTTCCAGGAGCACTCTTCAAGTATCGCAGAATATGATACACTGCATCCATATGACCTTTCGTCGGATCATGCATGTAGCGGCTCACCACGCTTACAGAGAATGAGATGTCTGAGCGAGTGTGGTTCAAATAGATCAACTTCTCGACTACCCTTTGGTACATTTCCCGATCTATTGGTTCTCCGACCTCTGCACCCAGTTTACACCTTTAATCGATTAGCGTCGTAGCAGGTTTGCACGCCAACATCCCGGTTTCAGTGAGGAGATTCGTGTATTTCTTTTGGAAAAGGATTATCCTATCGGCCTCATACGCAATCTCGATCCCAAGGAAATATCGAAGAAGGCCCGGGTCCTTCACCTCAAACTCCTTGCCTTGGGCCCCCTTGAGACGCCCAATCTCCTGTTCATCATCCCCTGTAATGATCATGTCATCCACATACACTGCAAGCATGGTGGTGTGATCTCCATTCAACATGAAAAATACAGTGTGATCTGCATTGATCTGGTGATACCCCATCCCAATCATTGCTCTCATGAATCGGTCAAACCATGCACGGGGTGACTGCTTCAGCCAATAGAGGGTTTTTTTCAGCCTGCAGACCCTGCCTTCTGTCTTGGCCGTATCAAATCCCGGTGGTATCTCCATGTACACCTCATCTACTATATCTCCATGAAGGAATGCATTTTTCACATCCAGTGTGTGTAGCAGCCATCCCCCGTTCAGCATCAGGCTGATGAGAGTCCTAACAGTCCTCATCTTTGCAACAAGTGCAAACGTCTCGTCGTAGTCAATGTCATTGGTACCCATTGACATCCAATCGAGCTTTGTACCGATCAACCTGTCCATCTGGGTTCTTCTTCACGGTGAACATCCACTTGCACCCAACAACCTTATTGTCTTTTGGCAGTCGTGTCAACTCTCAGGTCTTGTTCTTCTCAAGAGCTCTCATCTTTTCCTTCATTGCTTCCTTCCACTTTGGATTGTCTTTGGTGACCTGCCAATTGTTAGGCACAATAACACTATCCAAAGATGCAATGAATGGTCCGTGTGTAGGGAAGATATGATCGTAAGAGACAAAAGACGCAAGATTCCAACTGTATCTGTCAGGAGGATTTCTCGCATTACTGCGAGTAGTCTTCTGTAATATAATAGAAGAAGTAGGGAGAGGAGAAAGGGTATCACCTGAGGCGTGTTGAGGTGTAGGTGTTCCAGGAGAGGGGGGCGATGCGGGCAGGGGACTAGGAGTTAGACTGGGCACCGATACTGGATCTGGTACTGCTGAAAGCTTTCTCGTTCTACTGTATGTCAGCAGTTCCCCCTGAGCCGTAGGTCTCGCATCTTGCCTCTACTCCTCAATCTCCTCCTGCTGCTCATCATCACTCTCCCGCTCCTCCTTCGCAGATCCTCCCTGCCATACTCTCAGATCTGTCACTAACATTTCTCTTTCTAGCCCCATACTCTCTTTATATGACGAGTGTGATGTAGGTAGGACTCTCTCTTATCGATAGTACTGTTCTAGCTCTCTAAAATGAACATCCGCACTCACAAAGCATCTTAAATTCACTAGGCTCCAGCACATGTAACCCTTCTGAGTACAAGAGTAGCCCACAAACATACACTTGACTGCCCTTGCATCAAGCTTACCAACACCCGGTTTGTTGTCCTTCACAAGGTACACACACTCGAATACCTTCAAGGGAAGTATCCCCCCATTATGTCCCTGCAGCTGCTGACACGGAGACTTCCACCCTAGTACATCCTGAGATGGCATCCTGTTGATCAGCTGTGCCGTTGTTAATACGGCATAACCTCGCAGGCTCCGAGGCACCTTCATGTTTAACATCATACTCCTTGCCACCTCTAGAAGGTGTCTGTTCTTCCTTTCCGCGACTCTGTTCTGTGCCAGTGTGTAGGTACAGGTGGTCTGGTGTACTATCCCGTAAGTTAATAGATATTCCCCCATTGTCTTGTTAGTGTATTTTGTCTCCTTGTCTGACCTTAGCACCTTAATCACTACACTGTATTGTGTCTGTACAAGCTTATGAAAATCTCGGAAGCAAGTGAATACCTCACTTTTAGTTTTCATCAAATATAGTCATGTAACACAAGATGCACAATCAATGAAAGTAACAAAATACTTATAACCGTTTAAAAAGCTTACAGTACAAGGTCACCAGATATCATAATGAATAACATCAAAAACAGAAGAGCTCATTTGGCCTGTACTAGCACAAGAACTCCTAGTAAGCATTAAAAAAACTTATCATTCAACTGAATATCTTTTTTATCTTGTCTTTCCATCAACTTCTTATTATAGATCACAAAAACTGAATCATTCATTTTCTTTTGATGTAACTGATTTCTTCTTTTTGAATGCCCTTTGAATCAACTATTCTAAGCAACTTGATGAGTGGAAGTGATGTTTTTAAATGTACAGTAACACGAGACCAAATCTATGTATATTCAAAATAATTTTTTGAATTGATTTACCCTCATTTGAACCAACAAATCTACTAGACTTCTATTTGGCAGAAGTAAACATTGTCACCAATCCACCCTTATTCTCAGAAAGGCATCCCAAGGTCAAGTAAGTTCTGACAAATCGGATGACTGCAAGTCGGATCAATTCTCTCCCCTTTGTAAAATCAAACAACTAAGTATGAAGCAAAGTTGTGAAATAAATGTATGTTGTTATCTTTCTATCTTTTGCTATTGTTAATTTATGCAACTCAATTTTTTCTCAAAATCTTCTAAAATCAAATCAATACAATTTACAACACATGGGGTCCAATATAAATTTTTTTCTTCTCTATTAACATTTGTTCGACCGCCTTGTAGTTTGAAGTATTATCTATCACCACTTGCATAATATTTTCTTCTCCAATCTTCTCCGCAACTTCATCTAACATTTTAAAAATCTTATCTGAAGTTTTGGAGATATCATAATTATCTATTGATGACAAGAACACGATGCCTTTTGGGATATTTACCCAGAAGTTGCATATGGATCTCTGTTTCTTATATGACCATGAGTCTAACATAATAGTATAACCAACTTTCCCTCTTTTCCATCTTATACTCCTCTAGTAACTCAAGAGTTCTCTTCACCTTTTGTTTTAAGTATTTTACTCTAATATCATTATAAGATGGTGGTTTCATTCCAAGTACATGTTGGCCGATTGCTTCAACCATGTTTATGAACTTTGGGTTCTTAACATAACTGAATGGAATTGCACTAGTATAAAAAAATGAGCAATTTGTTGACATGACTTTTCGCGTGCATCTTTCTTGGAAATATGATTAATAGTAGATTGACTCGATTTTCTAACAAATACATTCATTGTCTCTTTTCCTTTTGTTTTTTTATACCCAATTCTACCTCATAATTAACACTGGAATCCTCAATATTTTTTATCTTTTTTTGCATCCTCCTCCCTGTGAGCTTGAGGAATATTCAAAATTTGAATTTTCACATTCTCTGGAACTTTAGTGCAAAGCTTCTACATTAAATTTCGTCCGGACTAAGTGATGTTTCAACCTATATATCCCACCATATTTAATCACAAAACAATATTTACATTGCACTTTTCTTATTGTACTATCAATTTCAATACCATGCTTCCAACTCGGTTCACTTCTAGAACCAGATGCATTCTTTTGAGACTTTTTCCAATAGGATTTGAACCCGACCCCGAAACAGACATCTGCAAGACAAGTAAGCATGCAAAAAACTATAAAATGCTGGAATTGAATCTACAAAACCCATAAAACATCTGGACGACAATCACCCAACAAAAGATCTCAAGTAAAATGCTAGATTAAACTCAAGTAGAATGTTGGAATTCATCTAAGGCAGAATGGAATAGAAGATTAGATCACATTATCCAAGTATCTAACAGACATCCAATCACCCAACAAAAAATTGATTACCTAAGCAAAACGATGGCTGACCGCTAGTAGGTTCAAGGTTGTTGACCTCAACTTCTTGAAGGTTGATGCACGGATGCACTGGATGGGGAAAATTGGAACTATAACAATAAATGAAGATCAAAAGATGCGGGAAACGAGCTAAAAAGGAAATATAAAACAAAAACATTTAGACTCTAGAGTCAGCTTGGATGGCCGGATGGAGGGATCGGGATGGCTGAAGCCACTAGATGCCTGGATAAGCATAACGGTGGTTGGTAGGTCGACCTGAAGGCTGAAGCACAGAAGAACAAGAAATGAGTGAAGTTTGACCTGATGGTTAAAGGACAGAAGCACTGGATGCCTTCTGGAATCGTTGGAGATGAGTGTTGTTTGTCGACGTCGGCGGTAGGAGGCTTAGAGCTCGACAAAGACGAAGGTAGACAAGTCAGCGAGTGAGAGACGATGGAGCGGAAGCCCAAATGAAATGGGAATAGGGTTTCTAACCTAAGAAGCTCACCGTCGGACTCGGGAAGCGAAAGCATAAATAAAATGGGGGGTGACGCGTGATTTTATTATCGTTGATCTGGATCGTTGGGATCGTCTAAGGATCGCTATCCTAACAATCCCACGATTCAGATTGCGCTCCTACATGGACGCGCACTATTTTTTGATCTCGATTAAGATTCAGATCGAAATGTGATATCCGGATAGTTCGATTTTATGATCCGGATCGCAATCCTGACAACATTGGTTTGCGGATAGCTAGAGGGGAAAGGGTGGACATGTTGGTGGGAGGGGAACGGGTGGTTTGTGGGTAACTGGAAGGAAGGAATGGGTCGCGCGGGGTTTGTGAGGGACAGGGAAGTTGTTGGGGGGGCTGCTGCCGGATGGTGGGAGTCGAGCAAGGGAAAAGGAGGGGAAATTGAGATGGGGCAAGGGCGGTGGGGTGTGGTATAAGGGAGGGAGTTCAAAATTCTTGCTGCCAGTTGGGGGAGAGAGGGTTTACTGAAAGGATGGATGGGAAAGGATTAACGGCTTACCTGGAGGAGGTAAACGGGAGTCGGTTGAGCGGTGGGGAGTGGGAGGAATCACCAAGGAAGACACCGTTCGGAGTCCACCGAATGACACCGACGACTTTCTTTGTTGCAAACCCACGATAATCTCAGCCTCCTCCCTGCATGCTTAAATAGTAGATAGCTAAAATAGGGCATCCCGATCGGACAACCCTAAATGTTTGAGCCAAACGGGTGTCAAAATAACTCGAAAAATAAAAACGAAAACCTGAAATCGACTCGAAACCATAGTTCAGATGCATGTGTGGACTCAGATAGTCTGAATGGGAAATGAATGACTATGATCTCCATCAATCTCCCTAGCTTGAAAGCACTCGTCTCCAGTGAGTGAAAATGGACCTGCATCCCGATGTAGCCTAGGAAATAGCCACACAAGCTCCTGTGGAAAAGTCCAATCAATATTTGAACATGGGTAGCAGCTCCAGTAAACAATATATCACAGCGTGTCCCAATCGCTCGCGACAGTGAAGTCATAAGAAACAATCTAAAGTAAGTCTCTGACGGCAGCTGATGGCTCTGACCAAAATGTATCTCCGTCTAGAAGACAAAGTGATGGAACTGTCAATGGTGCGAGGTGGTCTATGTGGTGCGACTCATCAGATTGGGTTTGAGAGGGTCAGGCTGAGACTGGGATAAAATGGGAGGCAACAATGAAAGTTGTGGCTCATACAAGGGAGGGAAGAGAGTCCACATACACACGCTTATCATTACATGAGATCAAATTCTCTACATTGAGATTTATTGTAATTTTACATTAGACAAATTCATATAATTCAAGCCAAGGATGCAAAAGATGCAATAGACACGAATCATGCAATAAACCATACACTATATGAGAATGACATGCAAGTCATGCAATAAATGCAAAAAAGCGGTGACTAACACAACTACTAACTAAATGCATAAGCTATATAACGGTCGACATCCCAAAGGATGGGTAGTTTGTTTGTAGGTTCTTTAGGTGAGGTGGAAAAATATTCATCGAGTGTATGGATATTACCCAACTTACTTACTGACTAAGACATCGGCGGTGAGCTGCGAAGTCAAGGTTTGTCCAATGTCTCTTAAAGGAGGTGGATCATCAGAAGGCTCATCGGTCAAATGATTGAAAAACTCGTCATGGTGGCAATCACCCGAAGGGATGTCATAGACGATGAAAAAAGAGAACGGCGCACGGGTGTGATAGATACCTTTCAAATGATAAGGCCCCTCAGGGGGCTCACTGGGAGGTGTGCGACAATAGTCATCACGATCGTGATGATCACTAAAGCAAAGACACAAACAATCAATATTGCAGACAGTGCTTACTAGGAAGGGAGGTTTGTAAGACAAGCCTGTCGAGGACTAAATCCTGGGGAAATCAACAATAGTAGGATGGTCCTCCCAGAGGGAAACACCAAAAATGGTAACATCACGGGGAACGAGTAGGGCGCCCACAACAAATTCAATGATCATCTCTTGACACCTCACAAGGGGGGGGGGGGGCTCATTAGGAGGGGGAATAGGGGGACCATCAAAGCATCGGTCAATGTGATCATGTTCCTACAGATAAGAACTGACAAAAGGGGTGCTGCCCCCCAAGACGGGAGAAGCAACCACTAAGGGATCGACACTAGGACCTCGACTCTCAGTCATGATGTGGATCGAGACAATGCCAAGAGAAGCGTGGGGAGATCCTAAACTCGAGTGTGGACAAATCGGTGGGTGCCGAGAGGCGGGTCTATAACTGAAGAAGCGACTAGTCCAACACCGGGTGTGGGAAATGAATCTACCATCACATTATCACCGCGTCACTCGACCTCACTCCAATGATCAAACTCAATATTCATACTAATGATGCTCTCCACCTGTGATATCAGATCATGATCAGACTCAGCTTCTGAATCAAGTGGGCACTGAATCTCATCAAAAGGAGAAGTATCCAGATTTGGTGGTAGATCTCTCGTGTCAGCGAACACTACAACAAACATCGATGGTCTCACCTAAATCCTGACGTGTCACCCTATCGGTCCCTCTAATGGCAGATCTCAGGCGATCTAAGTCAAGGCGCGCGAGGCGCGCCTAAGGCGCCGGGCGCACCAGGCGCGCGAGCGCCCTATCGAGAGCTGGGCGGGCGAGGCGCGCGTCTATATCTCGGGCGCTGAAGGCGCGCCTGGCCTAAAAGGCGCCCGGTTCACAATATATCGTGTTGTGAAGATGCCAGATCGCCGCTTCCCTCATTTCTCCCGATTCACGCGAGCGAGAGGTTAGGGTTGAAGTCGCACTGTTCCGTGCCTGTCGCCGCTCGTCGCCGCTCGGTTTCCGGTCGCCGCTCCCCTTCCGTTCGCCGGCCACCGCCATTTTTGGTAACTACTCACACTCCTTCTTGCCGATTGAATGTTTTTTTCGGCTGCCATTTTTAGGGTTTAGATTTTTTGGATGGATTCCGTGTTTTTTGGTCGCTCTTCTTGGTTCTGAGCATAGACACGTAGTGAAAGCACTGTAAATTTTTTGGATGCTCTCTTCTTTTTAGGGCATGGTCATGTGGAAGCCCAGTTCACTGTAACAGTGAACTGGGCTTCCAGTTCACTGTTTTACCTGGGGTTCACTGTTTTACAGTGAACTGGGCTCCAGACCATCACCGGGCTCCAGTTCACCAGTGAATGAGTTCACTGTCATGGAACTGTCAGATATTCAGTTCACTATAAATTGATGAACTGAATGTTATCTATAGTTTTCAGCAATTATCTTGTTATAGGAAATAATTTTTTTGTAAAATGTTTTAATACCGAGTGGTGATCCAATCTAGGAGATCATGACATCGCATTTTCTGTGAAAAAATCACAGCTACCAAAGTCTGAATGCCCACAACATGTGGGCACTGAATCTCATCAAAAGCGATGAGGAAGATGATCCGAAGATTTGGATGTGGTAGATCGGACTAAAGGACCTCTTTCTAATATTGAGTGTCAGCAAATGAAGCAAACTTCTAGCATGTAAGAAGGAACTTAGAGGGAAACATCGATGGCTTTTAATGCTACCTACCGTAGTTTTGCAGTGATGATAGAGTCAAAGTTTGGGGTTGGATTGAAACCACCCAGTTATCATGAAGTTCGCGTGCCTTTGTTGAATAATGAAGTGGCTGAAGTTCAGTTCGCTCAATTTCCGAATTGTGCGCCCAATACGCTCAATTTCGTCCCCCAATTTTTGCACCTCACGTGTCTCAGGCGCGCGCCTGCGCCTTGCGCCTTGCGCCTAGGCTCCAGGGGCCCTTTGCGCCTTGCGCCTTTGATAACTCAGGCGATCAAACTGATCAAGAAACATTCGCTGAAGTTCGACCTCAGGTATCTCAGCATGTGGGACACTAGGGCGATCCATATGCATGAAGTCACATGTGTGATGGCAACCTCTATTGAACTCAAGATAGTCATTTAAGTGGTCGTACCAAATAGACTCACCGCATGACTGAGAGTAGATGTGATCCCTACAAACGTGAGGCGGCGAACGAGAATGATGTTAAGAATTATAAGATCTCTTTGAAGGGGATCTACGGGGTCGGGCATATACAAATTCTGGTTTCTCAAATAACGGGGAGGTCTACTAGGAGGAGGGATGGGCGGGGATCGACGACTTACCTTGAGGAGGTAAAAGGGAGTTGTCTGAGCGGTAGGGAGGGAAGAATCACCGACGAAGGCACTGTTCGGAGTCCACTGAATGGAACCGGAGGCTTGCTTTGTTGCAGACCCACGATAATCTCAGCTCCCCCTTGCATGCTTAAATAGAAGATAGAAAAAATAGGGCATCCCGATCGGGCGGCCCAGAATGTCCGAGCCGATCGGGTGTCAAAACAACTCAAAAAATGAAAACGAAAACATGAAATTGACTCGAAACCATTGTTTGAATGCATTGATGGATTCGGATTGTCGGTATGGGAAGCGAATCACCACGATCTTCATCAGGCTATCTCCCCTTTCATTATGTGTAACTCTAAACCGAGTGGGTCTACATATATTATCTTCATCAAAAATCTTATCCAAACTATTTGAGAATGAGTTTATGAACCCTCATTTTTTACTTGGTCACTCCAACTACTTCAAAATTTGATTGATAATATAGAATCATTACACTTTTTTAGTTTGTGTTTCTTTTGATCTTTTTATGGAACAACAACATAGGGAGAACTGAAGTTGGTTGTATTACACCAATAGTAAAATTTGTATTCAACCCAAAGCTTAAACTTATAGGCGAGGGCCAACTACTTGATATTTCTTCACCAACTCTTACTTTGTCAATTTAATGTGAGATTAAATCATGCTCTCATGTCCCTCGATATTTGGCTAGCTAGTGGATGAATTAGAATGGTAAGAAATATTTATCAAAGATGATATTACTCTTTTGAAAAAAGTTTTTTACTTGCATTACAGTTAACACATTAAACACTCACCTGTAATATATATGAGTAGAGGAGGATTCATAGATGTGGCTTTTAATTGATTGAGATAATCCTAATGCTGATCAGTGCTGTTTGGGCAGCTATGATCCATTGTGCTATTTTTGTGGATCTTCCGCAGCAGCCATATTTTGTTGCCTTTTAATTTGTTTGAATGCTACATCTAGAAGTACAATGCTGCATATTAATCTTGTTCTGATACTTTGCACCAGGGAAGCAGATTATATTCTACACGCGTTGTTGGTGTCGGAAGCGATCTCAGAGGAGGATATACTGCGGTGTCGTGGAATGTTCCGTGAGCTTGATCCTTGCAATATGGGGTGGATTGCATTGAAGGACAATGCAGTCCAAGTTTAAAGGAAAAATGTTCCCCTTTAACCATTCCTGAAGAACATTGATGTCTTTTGCAAATGAGCAGGGGGTAATGGAAGTTCAATGGGGCCTTGATTTCACCATCCATTTATTTTCTTTCATTTTCGTAGTATGTTTGGATCAGTCTCAACTTTTTTTTTTATGAATCAGACAAGTCGTATGCTGGTGATCTCCCACTATTTCCTCTACCTTCCTCTTTTCTTCTCTTTGGTAAATAGTTCAGCTTAAATTTGTTTCCTCTTTTTCCTAAATTTTTCTTAGATGATTGGATGTTCAAGAACAAATTTACATGCGGTTTATTCTTATATACAATATGAATGCAGCTGGTTTAAATGATTCCAGGACTTTTTGGAACCATGGTGGAGTTTTTATTAGATGTTAATATGTCAAACCCTCGATATTTTCTTCCATTAACATGTTATTTTCTCTCAGGAAATCAAACTATTTTAGTACACTGATTTTCATCCAGGTCTTTAGAGCCTGTGCATGGTAGTAGCAGACATTTTGGTAGAGTTTACTTTTCAGACTTCTGCAATGACTTGTATCACACAATCATTTTCGTTGCTTGGAACATTTTATTTGTAATGATTTAGGAAACTACACCCTTAGCCCCTTGCAAGAAACTTAGACCTTGGCTGAAGATTGCCGCCTGAATAGAAATTCCTTTAGGCTTGGAGCATGTGTAACCTCGCCTATTTGTGTTTTGACCTCTGTTACTAAATCTGTAACATGTTTTAAAAAAAATTGCAATTCAGGCTCTCTTTGGTATTTTGAGAGTTTAATCACTGGGCGTGTTAAACGGGGGAGGGGTAGACCAATAAAACTTGGAATGATGCTTGTTGCGGGCCGCATGATTTTCCTCTGGTCCGAAGAATCGGACCGTCTTAGCTTTGAGTTGGACCGGGCGCACAAACAGTCAATGAGAACTAAATAGTAGTGACAAATGGTTTTTTTATCGTGGAAAACCTGAAAAGGGTGAAAAATCACGTGGTCGAATCCGTGTCGGGCCGAAATCTACTATTTAGCGTTGTTTACAAGTATTGGGAGGCCCTTGGATGGTGACCTCTCTGTTACAAGCTTTGTGTACAAAGAAAGCGGAAAAGTGGCTAAGTTCACAAAGCTTGGAAGGGAGTGTCCACTGGAGCGTTCCTTTGTGCCTTCTTCTGAGCTCGCTGAAGCGTCCAAGTCAACGTTGAGCATTATGTGGACTAGAGAGGGAGCATAGTGAATTTTGAGCAGAGGAATGATCTAAGCCCTCACGTTCTCGTTGAAAAAAAATCTTAGAGCTCTCTCTGGTTTCTGGAGTTGTTTTGACTTCAAATGAAGGTTTGGGGATATTTTTATAACTTTTTTGGAGAGTCATGCTGGTAATTGCGTCGGGCTGAGTCTTGAGTTGGTGAATGACGTCGCTTCGTTTATGTTATCCGGGTCACTATTTTTTGCAAAATGATGAGCATGCCCCCCGAGCTGTTCGGGCAGCCCGGGCAGGTTGTTGTGTTCCTCTGTTCTGAATGGTCGTGCTGGTAATTGCGCGTGTGGGTTTTGCGTGACATCTATGCGCGCTTGATTTTGTTCTCCTTTCAGGGTGATTTCGGGCCCTTTGAGAGGGTGTGGCTTGCCTGTGCGCTACTCGCTCAGTTGAGTCGTATTGCTCGAATATCTTTGGCCGACGTCCTACCGGTTTGACTTGGAAAATTCAGAGGGAACCTCATCTGTTGAAATTATTGAAGTGAAAATGGGGGCTGATCAGGCAGACCGTGCGGCCTGTGCGGATAGTCTTGCAGACTGATAGTACGGTTTGTGTGGTCTGGTGTTTGCGGCCTGGTGGTGTATTCTTGTAGGTAGCCATGCAGATTGGTTGAATATCCGCGGTCTGGGCAGACTGACGGTGAAGTTCGCTAGTTCCAGTGGGCTTGTTTTGGTGGCCAGGTTGGGCGAGCTTGTGTGTATCCGCCTGTTCCAGCGGACTGGTGGTGGTCTTGGTTTTGTTCCAAGTACCAGGAGAGCTCCGTCTTATGGTGCGGACTGCGCGGGCTGGTCTCCTTATCCGCCGAGTCTACCAGTTGTCGTTCTGCTGAGTTGGCTATAGTCGTGGTTTGTACGGGTTGGAGCAAAGTCCGCGGGCTGTGCGGACTGGATCTGTGTTTGCATGGTTTGGCGGACTGGGGTGGTATCCGCAGTGTCATTGCTGGTGATCAAGTCCGGCCAGTTTGATTTATGACAGGCTGGCTTTCGGCTTGTCACAGCGGACTGCAGTTTGTATCCACAGGTTTGTGCGGATACATTTTGTGCTCACCGCGAGCTCGGGTGGAGTTTCTATCGATGGGGCGGTGACCACACTCCTCTCTGTACCTATAAATAGGAACTCTCTGTCACATCATATTCAACTAAGTCTACTCGCGAAAAGTTGTTGCGGACTGGATTTTATATCCGCGCTGGTTGAAGAGCTAAACCGGTTTCTGCTGTGTAGGTTGTGCGGACAACACTAAAGGACCAGGGACTTGGTTCTGAGGTTTGTGCGGGCTCTGTGACTACAATTGGCGGTTTGCAGCAGGTCGCTTGCGACCAGTAGTTTTTCTCTTCTGCAACTTGTTCTTCTGTTCAATAAGTTGTCCGCCTCTGGGCGGCTTGTTCAGTTCAGTGGCAGCAGTCCGCTCGTTCTGGCGGCTAGGCGAATTTGCAGTTAGGAGGCTTGCAATTCGAGGACGGATTTCTTTCTTTCAACACTGGAATAACGGGCAGTCGACACAGCTTGTTGCGGTCTTTCGACTAGTCAGCCTCAGCGGACTCCGTAGCGGTTAGCAGCAAAACTGACGGCTAGTACCTTGAGTCTGCGCGGTTTGATTTGGACTTGTATTTTTCCTATTTTCTTCAGATACTTTGGCAAGCATGTATTGTCATGTATGTCTTGTCTTGCAAAGAGGATTTTTGATATATCAAGATTCTTGATCTGCTTTGTGCATCTGGTTTACTTAACTCAAGACGGTTGAGTGTTCTTTTGCCTAGTTTCCCATTTTCCGCAATATCATTTTTTTAACATGATATCAGAGGGAACAGTGGCCTGAGCATTGATCAACCATTAGCTTGCCTTTTGCTTCTGTGAGTCCAAGTAATCTAGCGGTTGTGTAATGGAAGCTAGGTATGCAAGGGGTCTTGAAATCGAGCTTCTTACACCGACTAACTTCAAAAAGTGGAAGTCATGTATGCAGAGATATCTTCTGGGTGACGATCTGTGGGAAGTCATTGGTGGTGACAAAAATCAGGAGGTTATTGCTACTGCAGGTGCTGGTGCTGATGAGGTGAGAGCTTGGAGAAAGACCAATGTGAAAGTAGAGTTTGCACTCAAGCGAGCTATCTCACTTGAACTCTTTGATCACATCTTAGGATTTCAATCTATTGCTGAGATTTGAACTTCCTTGATGGGTTGTTCAACAGGAAAAATGTAGCAAAACTATAATTCCTGGAAAATGAGTTGGCAAGGGCAACTCAAGGAAATCTGCCCATCTCTAACTTCTTCTTAAAAATGAAGAACTTGTGCGCTGAGATTTCAGCGTTGTACCCTGATGACGCAATTTACGAAGTCAAGTTGAAGAGGCACATAATCCGTGGCTTGTGGAAAGAATATGTGGTCTTCGTGACGTCTGTTCAATGTTGCGCCACTCAACCACCTTTGTTGGAACTGGAAAATATTCTAGCTTCGCAGGAGAGCCCGGCTAAGCAAATGGCTGGAGTTACTATCTCTAAAGGAGGTAGTGAGGCTCTCTTCTCAGGGAAGAAGAAGAAGAGATGGGAGAAGAAGAAGAAGATTGCTCCTAAGCAAGAGAGGAAGAAGAAGGAGTGGCTTAAGTGCTACAAATGTAATCATCCAGGACACTTCAAGAAGGACTAAAAGGTCAAGCTGCAGCTTGGGCATGTTGTAAATAAGGAGGGAGCTGGTTCCAGTGCTGAGGAAGCTGGGTCGGGAGAAACTTTTCTAACAGGCACATGTGTTCGTGAAATTCAGAGGGCACGTTATCTGTTGAAATTATTGAAGTGAAAGTGGGGGTTGATCAGGCAGACCGCGCGGCCTTGGCGGATAGCTTGCGGACTGATAGTGCAACCTGTGTGGTCTGGTGTTTGCGACCTAGTGGTGTGTTCTTGTAGGTAGCCGTGCGGATTGGCTGAATATCCGCGGTCTGGGCGAACTGGCGGTGAAGTTTGCTAGTTCTAGCGGGCTTATTTTGGTGGCCAGGTTGTGCGAGCTGGTGTGTATCCGCATGTTCCAGCGGACTGGTGGTGGTCTTGGTTTTGTTCCAAGTACCAGGCGAGCTCCATCTTATGGGGCATACTGCGCGGGCTGATCTCCTTATCCATTGAGTCCGGCAATTGTCTTTCTGCTGACTTGGCTGTGGGCGTTGTTTGTGCGGGTCGGACCAAAGTCTGCAGGCTGTGCGGACTGGATCTATGCCCGCATGGTTGGGCGGACTGGGGTGGCCTTCACAGTGTCATTGCTGGTGATCAAGTCCAGCCAGTTTAATGTATGATGGGCTGGCTTCCGGCTTGTCGTGGCAGACTGCGGTTTGTATCCGCAGGTTTGTGCGGATACACTCTGTGCTCACCGCGAGCTCGGGTGGTGTTCATATCGATGTAGCGGTGACCACACTCGTCTCCTTGACAACCCCCAGTCACATCATATTCAACTGAGTGAACAGTAAGTTTACTCACGAAAAGTTGCTGCAGACTGGATTTTCTATACGTGCGGGTTGAAGAGCTAAATCGGTTTCTGCTGTGCAGGTTATGCGGACAGCACTAAAGGACCAGGGACTTGGTTTTGAGGTTGGTCCAAGATACATGGGGCCTTACAGGGTCCCGGAGCGGATCGGCCCCTTGGCTTATAGACTAGAGCTGTCGCCAGAGCTAGCAGGTTTGCATGACGTTTTTCATGTCTCCTCCCTAAGGAGAGCTCTACTTCGGTCGGAGAAGCAGATTACTACTACAGATGGGCCTGTAGCTTCTGATCGATCGGTGCACTTGGAGTCGGTTCGGATAGACGATACTGGGATGCGGGCCTTGCGGCGCAAGAAGGTCCCGTTGTTCAAAGTTTTGTGGAGGAATCACGGGCAGGAGGAGCACACATGGGAGCCACGTGACCTAAAATGACGAGTGCAAAGACCAACTTCTCCAGCATGGGATAACACAGCTCGGCCTTTCGGAGGACTCTAATTACATATTAGATTGGATGTTGCTTTCTCCCCTCTTCTCTGACTAGAACCGAACTCACCGCCTCGGTCCCCACTCCCAAATAAAGATGTAGGTACTCCCCTTCCCGTGGGCCTTGCAGGAAGGGAGTCTGAGTTAGTTGAATCTTCAAGCTTTGGAACGCTTCTTCACACTCTGCCGACCACTCGACATTTTTGTTGTCTATATGATCATGCAACGCTTAGAAGAAAGGGGAACACTTCTCTCCAGCGCTTGAAAGGAATCTGCTCAATCTCGCAAGCCGGCCCGTCAAGTACTAGACTTCATTCACATTCCTTGGGGATTCCATCTCCATGATCGCTTTGACTTTCTCTGGATTGGGCTCCACTCCTTCCGTGGTCAAAATGTGGCCCAAGAACTTCCCCTTCCCGCGCCAAAGATACACTTAGTGGGGTTAAGCCTAATCTTATACTTTGGAAGTGTTGCGAAGGTTTCCACTAGGTCCTCGAGATGTACTTCGACACTCTTGCTCTTTACCAATAGATCATCAACATATACATCCAGGTTGCGCTCTTTATGCTCCTTGAACACCCTACCCATCATCCACTGATACGTTGTTCAAGCATTCTTGAGCTCAAATGACATCATTTTATACCAATAACACTCGTTGTTTGTGATAAAATAAACACTTTTTATGTCGGGCGGATGCATACGTATTTGGTGATAACCGTAAAAAACGTCTAAAAATCTCATAATCGGGAATCCGACGGCCAAATCTACTAACACGTCGATTGAAGGCAAATGGTAACAATCCTTGGGGAAATATTTATTAAGCATTGAAAAGTCGATACACATCCTCCACTTCCCATCTCCCTTTTACCATTACAACATTGGAGACTCGGCCTGGATACTGGATCTCTGACACAAACTCTGCGTCTAACACCTTTTGCACTTCTGCGCGGATGGGCTCGGCTAGGGTGGTAGCCGTCTACCTCTTCTACTGGCGATTGGGATAGTCTCTGGATAAAGGTTGAGATGATGACATGCGACGCCCGCGTCGACTACCGGTATGTCCTCCTTGCTCCATGAGAAGATGTATCCGTTCTCCTGGATGCATGCCATGATCTTCCCCATGTCTTCCTCCAAAAGCTCCACGCCGACCTTTACACTTTCGGGCCTCCCGCCGCTGGCCTCGATCTCCTTATTCTCTACTTCCTCCGCTGCCTCCAGCCTTTCCATCTCCTCCATCACCTTGTCGACTACCTCGACTTCCTTCTCCGAGCTGATGGTGTTGACTGCACCGAGGAACCACTCCCTCGCCACCTTCGGGTCGCTCTTGATTCGGATCTGCAGCCCCCAATGTTGTATTTTAAACACTAGTGGAACAAGAATGACGACGACAAATATTGCAAGGTGTTGATGAGGGGCCTCCAAAAGATAACATTGCAACTATTCGGCGCGTTCACTATCACGAAGCGACGATTCTTTAAGGTCCCTCCCAGGGTGACGAGGAGTTCCGCTCCTCCTTCGACTTCCTTCCTTTCTCCCGCAAAACAAAAGAGGAGGCCGTTGGTTGAGGTCACCCTCCTTCCTTCCACCGTCATGGCGACGAATGCTTTCTTGAAGACAACGTTAACTGAACTTCCGTTGTCAACTAGAATGGCGTAGACCGTGAAGTTTTCTACCGCCACCTGAATCACCAAGGCGTCAGAAAAGAGATTCTCGTTCCCGAATATGTACTATACCGATAAGATGATTTCTCCGATCCGGGGTAGGGACTACGGGGTAGAATCCACACTCCTGCTAAAAAGTACATGCAGGCTTCCCTTCTGGGTTGCCTCCACCCCGGCCCCTCCATGGATCATGTCGATCCCACCACGGATCCCCTGATCCACTCGGTCCTCGCACCCTATCAGTGAACGTCCTCCAGCTCCTTTGTTTCCTCCTTTCTCCTGGTCTTTTCTCTCGCCACTCCTCCTTGGCTCCTCCCTCTGCTCCTCTCATTAGCTCCAAAAACTCTGGGCAAGTTGCGGTGGCGTGGCCCTCGGACCGGTGAAAATCACAGTAGAGGAACACCCTTCGTTCTCCTTTCCTCCTTTATTATCGGGGTCTTCCTCCTCGTCCTCGACCCATTCCGATGACATAAGCCTCCTATCGTGGTGCTTAGTCCCACCTCCATTGCCCTTGTCTCCTCTCAGGTGAATACTGTCGGCCCAGCTGCTCGGGCGAGAACCTTCTCCCTGGTCGGCCATGGTGTCCTCCTCCGACCATCTTCCATATTTGCCCAGCAGGAGGTCCTTGGAACCTCCTTTCCTGCTCTCTTTGGTCTCTTCCTTCTTGCCTCTTCAGCTCTTCCTACTTCTTGGCTCTTCCACTTCCCTCCGTCATCTCCTCTACCTCTTCTCGTACCATCTTGACCACATATCCTCTGCTTGCCAACTCTCCTTCGATGTAACGTCCCGCCCGATCGATCAAATCCTCGAATGACATGGGGGGGGGGGATTCACTTTAACTTCATCTTGAACAACCAGCCATGCAGACCCAAAGTGAAGGCCATCATAAGAGTGTGTCCGAGCATTTCTTGGACAAGTAGAATATCTTTCTGGAAGCGATCTACATACGACCCGAGCGACTTATGGAGTCCTTTCTTAACGAGGAAAATCTCCTCCGGCTCTTTCTTTCTTTTTTTTGACGTGGAGAAGCAGAGCAGGAACACCCTGCTAAGGTTTTCGAAACTGTAAATTGAACCTGCCGGTAACTGATGGAACCAATCCATATCATTTTCCTTGAAGGTGATGACAAACAAACAATACTTGAAAGGGTCGGACATCAGGCGAATCGACACCATATATTCAAACCACTGCAGATGCTGAAGGGGGTCATCCTTTCCGGAATAGAAGTTCATTGCCGGCTCTACGAATTCAGTCGGAACGGGGGCAGTAAACACTAGCTCATAGAAAGGGCTTGTTGGAGCGAGATGGCCACTGGAGCGAGTCCGGTCGTACTCTCCCTCTGACGCGCGAGTACCCGGTGTACCCACGAAGAGCACCAGCGACTGCAACACGAGGTCGCCTCCTTCCCGCGCCATCTCCTTGTCAGATCGCTGGTCGCGACCCGGCTCTCCCTGCGAGGTGACGACCGGGCTCTGTGCCGCAAGCTCGTCTCGTTGCGCGAACAGTCCCCTCACCATCCTTTCCATAGACTTCATAAAGTCGGCGAATATTCCCTGAGTGACAAACTCGTCCGACAAAAGCGAGTTCCCCTGGCCATCCCCAGGCTCTCTGTGTCCCGTCATAGCACCGTCAGACAAGTTTTTCGTCAAGAACTGTTAGTCCACGCTCACCGCACCAAAAATGTTGAAACCCGGATGCCGGTTTAATGGAGTTCGGACTAAGAGGGAACATTTCAAGTTACTTAGCTCGTTGTCTGGCACACAAGACTTGGGTGTTCGACCTGGGGGTCGGCCCTCACTTGATGGAGAGTAGTTTCCTACACACATCCGTTGAGCTGCAGCGAGGAGGTCTCTCCACTCACTTGGAAGCGCGACTCGCGTCTTCCTCTCCCAAATACAAAAGTTGAGCTCAACACCTTGGATGGCACGAAACAAGCTCACGAAAATCCGGAGCTCAAGGAGGCTAGGTCAGCCTCTCCAAGGTACTTTGAGGATTTATTTACAGGCAAACTCGCATCCGGGGGCAAAATAGTCTCTCTGGTATGCTAATAGAGTTCTTCGCCTTTCTGTTTTTGTTATTGGAAGCTCCCGATTGGTATGCTGATATCGGAATCCCAATGTTTGAGGTGGATATGGGCAGACCTTGATGGTCTGCCAATAGCAGGATGGTCAAAACTGTGGGTTCCCCCGTTAGGGCGAGTACTCCGGCACTAAGAGTCAAGGACTCGCCGGGTCGGAGCTCGCTGCTCCCTGGATGCGTCTCAGCACGAGGCCAGCTAGGTTGGCTTTGGCCAGGGCTCGCTAGGCGTGCGGTCGCCTGGCGCGGCTAGGTCGCCTCGTGGTCGCCCGGTTAGGTAGGGCGCGAGGCCGTCTCGCGGGGGGCGTGCTTGCCCGGTCGAGACGGGCTAGGCCCGGTCCCTTCTTTTTCATTGCTGGGTTCACCTAGCCGAACTTGGATGTGAGTCGGGGGCTTAATAGAGTTGGGCTCACTAAATTGGGCTTAATATAGTTTTCAATTTTACGAGCCTTTTGCGATCACGCTTAACAGCGTCTGCATTGATGATCTTTTATTCATCCGAGCATGTGTTCTCTCTTAGATCTCGGGTATCAATGAATTATTTTTGCACAGAATATTGATTGCCCTGCAAATGATCGATCACGAGTGTTGTCTTCTAATTTGCGACATCTCCACCTGAACAACGAACCGTCGGGCAGAAGCTTCTAAAGCGAACCTTCGGGGCAGAAGCTTTTAACTAGAAGCTTTTAACTTGTTGGCACCTTTACTTATTGGAGTAGATATTTGTATGGAGATAATAAAATGACAAAACTAAATTTTATACCGCAGAATTAAAAAAAAAAAAAAAAACAGGACACCTATTAAAGGAAGGGATGTTTGAGGGTCAGAGGTAAGATTGACCAATTGAGCAGCTGTCCATGAAATTGTTTTCCTCGGACAGGTCATCTTTAGTTGTAGCAATATCTACATTGTTGCAATAATGCAGAGCTGATCAATCACCTAGACGGCTGGACCTTCCTTGATGCAGGAGTATGATAGATATCGGTGGAGATCCAAAAACCTAACGACAACTGCATGAGATTGAATTGAGCTACCATTACACGACGTGAAAACTTCCCGTTGTAAATGGTCTCGGTGGGTATTAAGACTAATTTGATTTGCAATTTTTGGGGGTTCAAGTAGGAACTGGTGATTACCCTTGCCGAATTTTGAACTTTTGATTATCACCATTTCCTAAAGACTTCGGGAAAACAACATTCTTACCGATGTCTCCGAGTCTGGGAAGAGTTGAGTTATTATCTTACCACTTCTTTTTTCCTTTGATTTTGAATTCGAGAGAACAACCTTAGCAATGTTGAACTTGATGTCACCATCTTAGGGAAAAAGTTTAATTATTATCTAACAACTTCTTTTCCCTTCAATTTTGAACTCGGGAGAACAACTATAATAAGGTTGAACTTAATGTCTCCATTTTAGGAAAGGTTTTATTATTATCTTGTTAATACCTTAGGTTGAATTTAACATGTATGAATGCATTAACAAAATGTAGCAGAAAAAAAGATATTCATTACTTTAAGATAAAAACTGTTTGCGATAATCACCGCTCCAAGTGTGAAATATTTCTTTTTCGCCATAAGTTTGAAGATGATAAGCTCCACCCCTTAACACTTCTGGGATGATAAAATTAAGGTCATGCCTAATTTGAGTAAAGTTTTTCAACTGAACCAGTTCTAATTACGGCATCTACATTCTTGAGGACTAGGGTAGCATTTGGGTTGACTTATTTGGAGCAGTGTGGCAGGACAAAGACGGAATTTGTTCCAAAAGCTGTGTTTGGGTTGGCTTTACCCAAACTCCGTTTGCTTAAAAATGTTGTTTTTTGTTTTTCATAATCTCTGATCTCCAGTCCAGCTGAAGCTTTTTGCGTGAGCTACGCGACTTCTCTTCACGACATCTCCCACTGCGAGAAACGATATTTCCTTCTTCAATAGATTGCTTCTGGCAGCCCAATCGATGGCGACGACGAAAAAAAGCTCCTGAAGGTCATTTTTCTTCTCACGTCACTTATTTGGTCGTTCTTCTTCCTTCCACCCTACTTATTTCCGATGGCACAGATATTTGTATGCTTATATGTATGCTCAGATTTCAGACTCGCTTAGATTTCCCGTCGCAAAAAGACTGAAGCCCGGACGAAAAACACACAAAATACACTGGCCCGGGAGAAAAACGCGTGCTCGAGCGAAAAATGCACTCTCGGGCAAAAAATGTGCGCCAAGGCGAAAAACGCGCTCCCGGGCGAAAAACACATCTCGGCCGGAATTATCCAATTTTTATATAGATTGGAAAGAATTGTTTTTAGTTCAAAATAAATTTCACCAAATTCATTATAATTCCAATTTCAATGTCAAGTGAGCAAACGAACAACAGAATTTGAATTAGATAACCACACAAAGTCTTTACAATATCAGCTCGGACGAGCATGCTTGACACAACAACCCAACCTTTTGTTCGTGATAGTCGAATAAGTGGACTCAACTATTGTGTCTGCGCAATCCCTTTTCTTGTTTACAATACTCTCCATGTTTTACATCTCTACCTATGCTCGTTCTCATGTACTCTGGACAGCCCAATTTTTCAGCCCTCGCTAATAGAAATAATGGTAAACAGTACACCATGGAGGAGACCGATAAAATCGGTCCAGCAACTCAAGAATTCTCAAGAGCTCAACTTTAGACCCCTTTTTTGGTGCTTCCGAAGTTCGAACTCCCTCAACGGCGAATTCAACTATGCAACCATGCATTATATAAATAAAATCACAACCAAAGGTTTGTGTTATGCAAAGTCTCGCCGCAGTGTCCACAACATCCTTATATTCTTACGACCCTCAAGTAATCTACCACTCAAATAGTTATCACGCCCCACTCACTCCCCGAGTGTTGAGTTGTGCTAATTTCACACCTAACTAGGGGCGATATCGAGTCAAGTTCGACTGATTCTAACCCATCTCGAAATTGAAATTGATTTTGTGTGGAGCCAACTCAACTCGAAATCAAGTCAATTCGAAATCAACTTGATGGGGACAAGTCCATTTATTGAATAATCAGGGTGTGTATAGCTCACTCCTCCATGATCTCACTATGTTACTGGAAAACATGGAGGAGCCGCCGCGTGATTGTGCGAGATCCCCGCGCGCACGATCCCGCACCAGCTCGTCGTCTGGGGTCGACCGGAATGCCGGCCCCCTTCTTCTCCATCTCCGTCGGCGGGTCGGCCCAAGCCGGCACGGCTTCCGGCCGGTCAGCGAGGCCGTGCCTCGCGACCGCACTCTCGCCCCCTTTCGCGACCGCCGATGCGGCCGCGCTAGACCATGGGTCGCGACCGGCCGTGCCAAGCCCTCTGGTTGGGAACCCTTGGCCGGTCGGGCGGACTTGGCTGGCCACTCCCCACACCTACCAGATCCGGTCGGTCGCATCTTCCGGTCGGCCGCATCTTCCGGACGGCCGGTGCCGGCTTCCCGGCCGGCGCTGCGCCCCGCACTCCAACCAAGCCCTGCAGGCCGACCGCGCCCGACCCCCGTCAGCTCTGGCCGATCGCCCCTCCTCCCCCCAAAGGCCAGTGTCGCACCGGTGGCCGGCGCCAAGACCAGTCGCCCAAAGAGTGGGGACCGACCACCCCCCTTCTCCCCGAGCGGTGCTTTCCGTCGGCCGCACCGCCGCGCGATCGGTCCGCCACTTTATTGACTGTCCGATGCGCGGGAAACCACTAATGTAACCACCATCGTTAGTGGGGGGAATGTGATCTTAGTGGTGGCTGCATTCAGTAAACATTATGTGATTACATTTGCCTCAAACTATGCGCTTGATGGCTTGCAAATAGCGAACTTGGGAAAGTTATGGTGTGCGGATAGCCGTATAACCAACATAACTACCCTCGAAGCCTATAAAAAGACCCCATGATTTTCTCATTTCTCACCTTTCTCCTTGGTGCTTTCTTCTTCCTCAGCCAGAGCACTGCCAATATTCTCCTACGAGCCACCGTTCCTCCACTAGAATTTTCCTACGAGTCACTCCCACTCCACCAGAAATTCGGCTAAGTCCACAACATCACCACGAAGAATACGCTCTGCCCATTGCGGGAAGAAAGTCTTGTTTGCATACAACCTCCAGCAAGCCCGCTCCAACCTCATTTTGCGCATTTCGCGCCCGTTCTCACACTAAGATTGTGAAAACTAAACCTCATGTGGAGCAGCCTCTTACCCACAGAGCGCCAAAAATTCTCTCTCACCTCCAAAGTGTAACGAGGAGCGGCCTATCACCCTCGATTTTATAAACAAGTTATAACCTGAAGCAGATAGTGGAGTTTGACAAGCACAGACCCGATCACCTAGTTTTTTACCTGGTTGAGGGGCGCTAAAATCGCCGTATGCACTTGTTTTCTTACTCTGTGACTGATTGCGCGATCCACCGCTACTGGTCTAAGACGGTCACATCTAGATCGCTTTAGGAGTGCTAAGTTAGATCGCAACAGTTTGACGTCGTCTATTAAAAACGAGTTCCCAACATCCTCAAAAGACAGTACCATCTGCATGGCAGTACTCGTGACTAACCTCAACAGCAAGAAGAAGTGAAACCACTGAAGGATCGATTCCCAGAGGACACGTTGAGCTGGATCCCTCTCATTCACTCATCAACGCAATTATTGACGTAGAATTCATGCTCACTCCCGTAACCGCCTTGGAAAGACACATGCGACAAGTGGAGGAGCAACAAGTTGAGATTCTCACTCTACTCAAAAATCAAGGAGACCCACCAGCTCCTCCTCAGCTTCCCACGTCAGTCAATCCCCCGCCTCCGACTCAATTACACGCTTTGCTATGCAAGTTCCCCACGGGGATATATCTGAAGAATTCTCGGACACCGCCAGCTCCACATGCCCTGCCTATCACGGTGCTAGAAGTGATCGTGTCATCACACAGAAGAAGAGAGCCTCGTGCATTTCTAAGCAAAAGACTCACCCGCGAAGAGATACGCGAGATGATTGTTCAAGAGTAAGGCCATGTTGGGCGTCGGGATGTTATCGCCTGCCGTCCTCTACAACAAGCTCACCGCTTTCTGCCCAAGTTTTATGTAATCTCTCCTGCACGACTTCAAGCTTCCCAACATCGAAACATTTGACGGAATAGAGGATCTACTCGAACATATCAACCATTTCACCACCATTATGAGAATTTACAACTCTTTGAGTAACTGACTGCTTTGTCAGGTTTTCCCAGCAACGTTAGGGGTAAGCCTGTACCTGATTCCATTCTTTGCGAGAAGGAACCATCATTAACTTCACAGAATTAGCACGCTAATTCACTGAGCATTTCGTCGCCAACTGCAGAATAGTTAGAAATCTCTCACATCTGTCTGTGATTCGTCAGAATGAAGGAGAGAATCTCAAGGATTTTTTTCCGATGATTCACAACTGAAGCACGACAAATTCCAGGAGTCGACCCCGAGCTGTTAAGGAATATTTTTCTTGGGGGCCTTTGCCTTATTGGTTTCTATTTGACACTCATGAGGGAGATAGTGCGCAACTATCCAGATCTTTTTTATCAGTTTGAGGCCCAGATAGTAGCTGATGAGGCTATTGAAGCGCACCATCAACAGTTCGAGAGCATGCAGAAGAGGAAGAGGTCCCAAGAGGAGCCCCTTGGAGGCTTGAAGAATGATGCAAAGAAGAATGCTGAAATGACAAGCATCACCACGAACCTCAGAGAGACCTAGACCAATGTCCGTCAAGTACACACTCCGTTAAATACCTCTCGGACTAATGTACTCTAAGCAATTAAATATAGTACGACACTCCAGCGACCAATAATATGGCCGCTAAATCCAAGGAGCGACCAGTCAAAATGTTGAAGCCGGAAAATCCCTATTCCGAAATTCATTATAAGGATGCTTAAACCCCGACGCATCGTCCCATCGTCCGCTCTGGGGTCTTTTAGGAGAATAAGGTCGGATGCTGCTTTCCCAAACCGATCGAGGAGATGAGCTTCACTGCTTTTAGCTAACTTGAAACGATCAACACAAAGAAGACAACTCGCAACCACCCGTGCCTTCGGGGGCAAGGAAATGTATAAATAACATTACAAAAATCAGTACATGTTATAGCTAGAGGTAGAACCTTTCAAGACATCCCCGCTCCAGGTATTTGTAAAGATGAAATGAATAACATTGTTGTCTGGTTGTTAAGTGATAGCCTCACGTGTATAAACTAGCAGAATTGAAGTGAACACCATACTTGCTGAAGTAATGATCTCGCGAGTATGGATTCACGGTATTAAAGGAGAGCACCATAACTGTTGAGCAGATGACCTCGCGAGAATAAAACGCAGGTTGTCGAAGGAGATGCTTCGCAAGTAGATGCTTGTAGGATCACCTTGTATGTTTTTCCCTGGTGGTGAACTCGTCGTGATTCGCCCTGTTTGTTAGTCATACAAAAGTACTCACGGGCTTTTGCAAAGCGCCTGTAAGTATGAACATGTATGAAATGCACCGCTATTAAAAAGGAGATGAAATAAGTGGAGGGTAAGTGTCACTTCTGACATTAGAAGCTCAGATTTTGAGCTTCTAACTCACCCCAGGGAAATTTTTCATTTTCCACTCCCAACTAGCCTAGATTTTGAGCTATCCCGACCTTGCGAGTAAGTCGCATGTAGAACTCGCCTATGGGAGTAATAAAGATACTTGCCTCTTCAACTCACATATGAGCGAGTAATAAAGCTACTCGCCTCTTCAACTCGCCTATGGGCGAGTAACAATGATACTCGCCTCTCCTGCCTATATTCGCCGGTATATAGTCGTCTGCAACTCGCCTCCATGAACTCTTTTGCATATTCTCGCATAGGGTTGCCTCCATATGGAACTTGCCTAAAGAGGTTGCAATCTGGAACTCGCTTCTGAGCGAGTAATAGGGAAGCTCGTTTCACGAAGCCACGAGCTTGAAAGTCGCAATCGTGAAATCACCTATGGGCGAGTAACCAGAAAACGCCCACCTTGCCGAATGCTTGTGAGTTCCTGCCCTTGGTCTCTAGCTCGCCATCTTAAGCTATGAAGTCTTCTCGCAAAATTTTTTTCCTCGGCTACGATTCACGCTCACCACACCAAAGTGTTAAAGCCAGGAAAATACCTACTCCAAAATTCAGATCAAGACAACATAAGGTTACTGATTCTACGGTCCGACGTCATAATTCAAATGGCTAGTGCAAGAGAGAGGGAACTATCTATAAGCAGCCCCAAAGTTAGAGGTGGGCAAAAAGTCTAGGCCCGAAAAGCCCGTCCGGGACCGGCCCGGCAAAAGCCCGACCAGACCCAGCTCGAGACAAGACAGGGCTTGGGGGCCTTACCGGGCCTAGTTTAGCCGGTTGCTCGGCCTGGTTCCCGGCCCAGGAGGGCTGGGTAAAGCCCGGGTGCTGGGCTAGCCTGAGCCCGGACCGGGCTAAGCTAGAACCAGACGGGATTTTAATCCTAACAGGATTTTAAATCTAAATCACGCCTGATCATAAACAGATAAAAATCCCGCCCTTTTTTATTCAGGCCGGCCCCTCTTCGCCCGATAAATGGCCTAATCGGGCCCCCTCTTTGAAAGGGAATCATAGCCTGCCCGGCACAACCTGCTCCTCT